>JAJMDI010000019.1:0-28287 GCA_030573535.1 Hanseniaspora occidentalis var. citrica
TCTCTTCATTCATCACAACATGACTGAAGATCAAACCGTCACTCCAACTCCTTTGGACAACGTGCCTGATCAATCTCATGATCCAAGTGCTGACGTTCAAATGGATGACCCAGTCAGCAATGATCCTGAGTCTCAAGTGGCTAGCTCAGAAGTGGTTACCCTTCCTAAAATGGGAGAACCTCAAAATTCTCCTGACATTAGCCAAAGAAATAATCCCATCAAATTTTTGGTATTTTTTTTGCCGACATTTTATGAATGATGTTTTGATGAAGGGCCGAATGAGTAGATAGATGGTGATGATTATTTACTCTCAAAGATGTGTTCCGCAAACTTTTTAGTTCAAAGAAAATAAACATCAGTAACAAAAGCAAGAATTATTGGCAGCTCTTGTGTGTGCTTGTGTGTACAATGAACAGTGAATTGAAAGGTACGTCGAACCTGAAAACTCAATATAAAAGAGCGTACAAGGCTTGTTTGGCATGCAGACAAAAGAAACAAAAGTGTATTTTAGGAAACGGCATTGGTTCAAATTCACACAAGTGCGTTAGATGTATTAGGCAGAATTCTGATTGTGTTTTTGTCGAAAGGCGTAACCGCAAAGTAACCGCTGCTTTGAAAGTCGACAAGCCCACGACCAAGACAAATGGTAATCATCGTAACTCGCCGGACTTGGGGATCACAAGTGAACAAAGTTATCAGTCGGATGTGGGAACTAAAACTTCTTTGGTTTCAGCTCAACCCTTGTTTTCTTTGCCCCCATTAAATCCTGAAATTAAATTTGGTTCAAATGGAAATATGCCCAGTGTACTGTCTCATTTCCGGAATTGTGCGCCGGTGGGTTTTACTGGAAAGCAGATGACCACTACTCACGAGGCGTTAAACTTTTTAGCACAGGCAGCTGGGACAGCATACAACCAAGAAATGAGTGTTAGTTCAACTCCGTCTTCTTTAACACCAACAGGTGCGAGTCCTATGTCTTCTAATAACAAGGTTTATAATGGACAAGATAGTAGTGCGCAGACACAGGGAGAGATATTAAATATGAACAAGACCTATAACGGCTATAATAATGATTTAAACAACAACCCTGTTCAACCTGCTTCCAATTCTAGTGGTACCAATATCAGTAGTGGCAATCAAATTAGCAATGGGGTTTTGTCGGTTAACACTACCAAGAAAACTTTGAAAGATTTTGAGTATGTGCCTTCGTTGTTGAGCGAGTATGAGGCCAAGACATTTATTGAGTTGTTTTTTTTAACCTTGCATCCATATTACCCCTTTATTCCTCTTCCTTTGCAAGATATTGAAGAGTTGTGTAAGTATCCGTTGTTGTTGTGTGCCATTTTGACAATATCTACTAGGTATCATAAGTTTGATGAAGTTTACAGGGGGCTTCCTAAGACCGAATCATTGATGAACAAAAACATTGAAATTCATGAGAAATTGTGGTCTCATTGTCAAGAGTTGTTTTCTTCTACAATCTGGGCTGAAGCCAGCACTAGAAGTATAGGTACTGTTTTGGCATTTCTTTTATTTACGGAGTGGAATCCCAGAGCGATCCATTGGCAGTGTTCGGACTATGCGAATTCTAGAGGTGTCCCTAATGAGACCGTGAATTCTTCTGGAAGTTACATGTACGGGTTAGCACCAATGAGAAGGAGCGATAGATTGAGTTGGTTCTTATCTGGATCAGCAATTCGTTTAGCGCAAGATATAGGTTTTATCAAGACCTCTTGTAAGATTTTTTTGGCTACTCATATAAGTGAGATTAACATTGCGCTTAGTATGAATCAGAGCAGCATTTTATCTCAGTCATTGAATGAGATTGGTAGATTTAAGAGATCTTCTTCTTCTTCTTCTTCTTCTTCTTCTTCTTCTATGAGAAATGACAATAATGATATGGACTTCAAGATGGAAATGTTACAGAATAAAGAAAGTTTGGAAAGATGGCAGGTTTTCCAAAAACAAATCATGGTTCATTTTCCAGATAAAGTTGAGCCATCTCTTAAGGGTCACAATTTTTCATTGGGTTTTTCCAGTGGGGAAAACAGCATGAGGAAAGGGAAAAGAGAGATTTTAGAAGCTGAATTTTTTGATGATGAGGAAACTTTGTATCATTTACAAGCAGAAGACACCCAGTTTGTGTCTGCGAATCAAGAACAAACAGAAGGTTTCAAGACTGAATTTACCAAACCGCAAAGAGCCAAGATTGAACTATTGAAAATCATGAATTTAGGGTATGACACTATTTACAGTGACAAAGTGTCGAAGAACAATAGTAGTAACAGTAGTGCTCGCAATAAAGTGGGAAAAGGTAATAGTAGTAGTAGTAGTGGTAGCAATATTTTTTCTAATCAAAGACACATTTTATCGATCTTGTCTCTTTTGAATAAATTGATTGAGAATTGGTATGATTTGTATGGGGATTTGTTGAGACCGTATTGTGACAAGAAATTGAACTTGGAGAAATTTAATGACAAGAATTACAGATTGAATTTTGCCTTGGAGTTTGATGGCGAAAGCTTGATCATGGACTACTACTATGTCCAGTTGTATATCTATTCTCTTTCTTTACAGATAGGAGGTGGGGGAGAATATGACATTGATATCGACGAGGGTGAGATAGAACAAGATATTGAAGAAAGATACAGTACTGGAGGAGTGATAACCCAAGAGGAGGAAGAAGTCACTTTGGGGTCCAAGTATTTGGAACTAGCGTACAACGCTGCAAAGGAGTTGATTGAGTGCACTGTCCGGATCCACAAGTGCAACATGTTAAAGTATATGCCTGTGAGATGGGTCAGCCGTATAGTGCGTGCAATTGCGTTTATTGTCAAGTGTTATATGACTTTAACCAACAGCAGCAGCGCTGGTTTGGGCAAGAACAGCAAGAACATGCTGTTGACGATGAGCAGCATATCCTGTGAAGAAATCATGGTCTTTATCAAGACCTCCTCGATGATTTTGAAAGAGTCTGCTCCAGACGAACTACATCTAGGTGTAAAATACAGTGCCATTCTATCCTTCCTACACGACGAGATGGAAAGAACACAGAACAGTTCTGTGGGACTTGCCACCTCTGCGCCTCGCCCTCCCGTCAGCATTTCCAGTCTGAGAGCCACCTCTGTTCCTCCTGACTCTACCACTGCGACTACTACGACAACCAATACTAATACTAAAACTACAACTGCTTATAGTGGCAACAACGCGGAGTACAGTACCGACAGCGATTTAAAACCCGTGGAGAAATTGTTCCCACAAGAACCTCTGCATCCGTCAACCAGATCTTCTCTTGAGCCCGTGCCTAGCCACGAAGAACCCCCACTGGACGAGTCTCATGGACCCACCAGTAGGCCTACCAGTGGGCCTACCAACACTGCCATTCCTACCACAAACGGCAATAACAACAACACTAGTAACACAGCCGGGTTCTTGGACAACGACGTTTTCAATTGGTTTGGTAACAACAACAACGACACCTTTGGTTTGAACTTTGTTGAAGCATGGACAGAAATGATTAACGACCACATCAAGTAGTAGTAGTAGTAGTAGTAGTAGTGTTTTGTAACCGTTTGTAACCGTTTGTAACTTCTAATAACTATGTGTGTTCACGTGATGTCCATACAAATATTTTCAGATTCCCCGGAACAAGGGACAATCACTTTACTCGATTTATTCCCCCTTTCAAAATCCCCCAAACAGGAAAAAATTGCGGGATTTTTTTTTTTTGTTTTTTTTGAAAGTAACTTTCTACGGGTTTTTGTCAATTGTTTAAGATAAATTGTTAAAACAGTGTAGTGCCAACCAACATACTGTAATTGATTGGGGGGGGAAGAAGAAGTTGTTGATTGAACAACAGGAATAATTCGCAATTTTCAAGAAGATGAGATGACAGTTGCAGAGAAAGAGAGAGAGAGAGAGAGAGTCAGGTTTTGTGCTAGGAACAATGTACACTGAGTACACTAGGTAGACAGAAGATGGTGGAAAAAAAGACTCACTTAGTTGTACATCTAACTCCGTAGTATATAAGAGATATTTGGGAAATATCTTTATGTACACTGTGCCAGTCATCTGTCCCAGTTCTCTGTACCAGTCTTACTGACCAACTAAACAAAAAAGTCACCGTGGGGACCATCACAGATACACACATGATAGGGAAATCAAAGAGGGTGAGACATGTATATAATTTTAAAAAATAGGCTTTTTTTTTTGACATAGGTTGATGTTGAGCTTGATTTTGTTAAATTATTCACTGTTTCTCTTCGTGTGGTGAAAGGTGTCTGCAAGTGTCTGTGAGAGATTGTTTGAGTTGTTTTTTTAAAATTTCGTGTATTATACCTGTGTATTGTATCTGTGTATGTCTGTATATCTGTGTATTTCACTTTGTATGTGCTCGAGAGTCAGAGAACTTTAACCAAAACTGTTTGAAAAAAAAGCAATAAAAAAAAATCACCTCAAAGTAGTGTGACCTGAAAAGTGTTGTGAAGTTACGTTTTAAAAAAACAAGTAAATATATAGAGTAGGTGCTTAGAGAGTGTGTGTGCTTAGAGAGTATGTCTTTAGGAATATACATCTTTAGTCTATCTTACTGTAAGTACTTGTCTCTTTTTTTTGCAAATATTCTGTTTAGAGGGAACTGTTTAGTTGATTTATGTGAGTTAATTTGAGTGAATTAATTGTTGTTTTTTTTATTTTATTTTTATATAATCATGACTTTTTCAGTTTTGCGATATTTATATCCACTGATTATGATTATATATTGTACTTTATTTGTAACTGGTTTTTGAGTGATAAAATTCGACATTTTTTGCCAACTATCAGAGTGATTTTTCATTGTCGAGAAAAAACAAGTCGAAAGAATTCAAAGACCCTGGTAGTTAGTATATATTGGGCATCGAGCAATCACCAAGACCAAAGTAGAAAACACCAATAACAACAATAAAGAGGGATATGCCACACACAGTGACAGTGAAGGACTACTATGCAAACGATTATAACGGGCTATGGAGTTGGTATCTAGCCAATCTACGAAAGGGGGAGTTTGAAGAGTTGACAGGGAATATTTTGAAGTTTAGTTTGTTGAAAAGGTTTTTGAAAGAATATTTTTATAAACAGAATAATAATATTAGTGGAAATAGTAGCAATGAAGGTAGGAACATTGACATTTACAACAAGAAGATGTTGTTGGTCTCGATCCCGGACAAAATACACAACGACAAGGATATCGGGATGTTGGAGAGTTTTTTGAGAGACTACTTCAAGTTGGACGACTTGAAAAACATCAAGATCCAGAAACTAACAAGCAACGACAAGTGGGCCACCGTATACAACCACGAGAACCACTACTTGATTATGGATCCCTTGAACAACTTCCACGACGAAAAGCTTATGGGTCACCATCACAATGATCACCATGGTTGCCACGAGGACGTTGAGGAAAGCCATGGAAACTCATTCACCTCCAACAACAGCAGCACCGGAAGCAGGCACATTGAAAAATACATCAGTCACGCAAACACGATCGTGGTGGATAGAGAGAACGGAGACTCGAGGTCAGAAGCGTCTTTCTCAACAGACAGTACCACTGGTAGTGGTAGCAGTAACAGCGAGAGTGACAGCTCTGGAGATGAGAGTGCCCTGGAGATCGATTTCCAGCACCACAGAAGAGACACTTTGGGGCAAGACGACGTGCAAGCGAGCCAGTCAAGACACGAAGACGAAGACGAAGACGAAGACGAAGACGAAGACGAAGACGAAGACGAAGACGAAGACCAGTGCTGTAAGAAAACAGAGAGCACGACTGTGGAAAACAAGAGCAGTGTGGGTAATATCAAGAGCAATAGGAATGCTGGCCATCGTATGAGCAAGAATTACAGACAGATGCTGTTTGCAGCGCACGGCGGGGACACTGACGCGGCGTCGTCGATCAACAGTTTCAACTACACCACCGACGACGACTTTGGCGAGGAGCTGCATCAGGTCGACACCAGGGACGACTTCAGCTACGACCCGAGCGACAGTGTCAGCTACGACCCGAGCGAGGAGTACGACATGGAGCTGGCGGAGCTGGACGACGACGACGACGTCTACTCCATGAGCTCTATCTTCCCGAGCATTTCCATCAGCAACAACCAGAGCAAGTTCAGGCTGGTCTTGCAGAGCATCTTGATCGAGAACCCGGACTTTGATGTGAACGACCGCAAGAGCGATGGGTTGATCATGAACACGGCGATCAGACAGAGCAACATGGACCCGAGCGTCGCCAGCGTGCACGACGACTGGTTGCTGTACGACGCCGAGTTCAACATCAACAACTTGCAGATGCTGACGCTGAACGAGGTGTTGTCTGTGAACAGGTACTGTCCGAAGATGTTGTTCTACACGATGGTGGACTTGAGCGACACCCCGGCTCCAGCACTAGCCATGCCTGCAGAGACAGAGAGCGACAGCGCTTACGAGAACGGAGACGGGGAGATCGAGGACTACGACGCAGACCACTACGTCTCGAACTACGGGAACGGCGAGCACAGTCCGGAGCAGAGTTTGTACACCGACAGCAGGAGCGACTACAGCCAGGACGTGAACAGCGACCAGATCAGCGGTCTGAGCGGAGGGGTCAGGCTGTACAACGCCAACACAAACATCACCACGGCAAGAGGACCCTACATCATCGACGACCCAAGCAGACCGCTGGCCACAACGGCAACGTACACGGGCGACAACGGGATCTACACGTACAGCGACGACGAGCACGGCAGGGACAGCGGTCTGACGCCGAAGTTTGTGGACATCAACGCGGACAAGAAGGGCACAAGCTCCAAGAACAGCGGCGGACAGATCAGCAGAGGCCTAAGCAAGGTGCTGACCCTGGGGTCGCTGAACCTTGTTGAGAGAAGCAAAACGCTGCCGCCTACAACAACGACCTCGTCGACGATCGTGTCCATGCAGAAGAAACAGGAAAACTCCACCTACAAGAAGCTGCTGAACAAAAGAAAGAAACTGCTGCTGCGCTCTAACAACAACAAAAACAAGCATAAAACCGATGAGGTCCTGGACGACGGGTACGAGAGCGACAGCGAGTCTAGCGAGACCAGCGACTCAGATATTGAAGAAACCCTGGAAAACTTAAAGAACACCACGGGTGACAAGAATAGTAAACCTAAAACTGCCAAGTCCAAAGAAGGTCACAAGAAATCAAAGAAAAAACCAACCTCTTCAGCCCGTAACAACAACGGGGACAACAATTGTATTATATGTTGAACTAGGTCTACATTCCACATGTCCTTTTTTTATACTTTTTTTAATTCGTATATACCCTTTTATATTATTTAATATAATCTATTTACATTTCAGGGGGAAGTTTGTGCATTTGGAAAGGCGAGAAAAATAAAATAAAATAAAATAAAAATAAAATAGAAGAAAAGAAAAGAAAAGAAAAGAAAAACAAACCAAACCAAAAACACAAAATATCATGATCTAAACATGTGTGAATCACTCTTTTAGAAGATTGACAAAATCGTGTTCCCTGATCATTGGACCCTTATCACTACATGTTGCCTTTGATCTTAGCTCCATACACAACCCGTCAATGTCAATGCTGGAAAACTTTGGATTGGTGGTTATTCTGTCCCATATTTCAGAACAGTTCAATAGTTTCCCGTCTGTGTTGGGCACAACCTCGTCGTCTGCAGCTTCTTCTTCTACTTCTCCTTGGTTGGCTCCTAAATGGTCAGCTTCCTCGCCGTCTTCTTCTTCTTCTTCTTCTTCTTTCACTTCTAAATCAAAAGGATCCAGCAAGTTGTTGTTGATCTGTTCGGCGTCTGGGTTGGTGATAGGAGTGGTGATGGCAATTGGAGTATCAGAGTTGATTAGGTTGTCCCAGTCCATAGTGTTGAACGCAATGTTGTTGTCAATGAAGAAGTTGTCTTGTGTACCAAAAGGGTTGCCACCATTACCAGTCGTACTCGTAGTATTGGTAGTTGAAGTAGTAGTATTAATAGCAGGAGCAACAGAAGGAGCAACATTCAAGTCAGCAAAAAACAAGTCGTTGCTGATTTTTGGGGTACTAGCCGTATCAACCAGATCTGGCAAAAAATTGTTTGGAAATCCAGGAGTACCAAATGCACTACTGTCCAGATTACTTAAACCGCCTGTATTCATAGTGTTTTCAATTTTCAAATTTGCATTAGAAGAAAGTGGAGTCGCAGAGGGCAAACTAGCAAAAGAGGACTTCGAAAGAGAAGAAGAAGCAGGAACTCCCGAAGACAGATCAGGCACGTACGGACACGCCTTGCTTATATTTGAGCAAAAAATCTTTTCGTCAAAGGCATTGTCAAAATCATAAGTGTGATCAAACGCATGTGCACTGTTTACGTTAGAATTTGTTGTTGTGTTGGAACTCTTGACATCAGATGTCAAACAATTGTCAACACTGTTTGGAGAAGGTATTAGCTGAGCAGCATCTTTCCCCTGTTTCTGCACCGACCCAACTGTGCTTGTACTACCACGACTAGTGCTGCGCTTACTGTTGATGTTACTCCCCATATCACTGATAAGACTAGCAGCGCTCAAGGGCGTGGTAACACTATTGTTATTGTTATTGTTATTGTTATTGTTATTGTTATTGTTATTGTTATTGTTACTGTTATTGTTATTGTTACTGTTATTGAAAGAAAAGGGAACAACTGGAGTAGACAAATTAGTCCCATTAACATTCCAGGGGAAAGAGAAAGTTCTATTCTTGTTCCCACCACTAGCAAGAGAAGATGTATTGAAATTGTTAGTATCACTCGTATTGTTGAAAGAATAGTTATTGTGGCTATCATTTCCCATCTTCATGCTGTTGACACTCTCAAATGACAACACAGAAGACAGAGGCGTGCTATTACTACTAGTATTGCTACGATTACTACTCGTACTCACATTCCCATTCCCATTTGCACTTGTACTCGTACTTGTACCAGTAGTGGTAGCCACACCCAAACTGTTGATATCAACCACTTTCCCGTTGTTGTGTTTAGACAACTCCTTCAGCAAGATATTTAGTTGGTTTTTCAAAAGATTCTGTTCCAACTCTTGCTCCCTGTTGATCTTCTCCAAGACTTCTACTTTATCAACCAACTCCTGCATCTTCTTGGCCTTTCTCTCTCTAAAAGCCTTTTGCGCCGCTCTGTTCTGCTGCACTCTCTTGTCGATGTTCTCAAAATCGTTCAGCGGCTTTCTGCCTGCTCTTTTCCCACTCTGTTTTTTCTTCTCCGAGTCCCCACTGTTGTTGTCTTCATGTCCACCAGTCCCATTAGTAGTATGATCGTCACTGTTGTCATTATCAACATTATTAGTATAAGTATTAGTAGTATTGTTGAAATCTGTAATCAGTGTGTTGTCCAGTGGAATATGAGTCACAGAACCCTGTGCCAAATCGTCGTGGTGTCTTTTCACTGGCATATTGTGTCTTTATTGTCTTTATTGTCTGTATTTTCTGTATTGTCTTTGTTTTTATAGTTTTGTATTATACATCAGTGTGTCTAAAATACAACACTTTCTATCGTAACACACTACATAGTAAAATAAGTTGTATTACATAATCACACACCCATCATCAATCACACACCCATCATCACTCACACACACACTCTCTCTCTCTCTCTTTTTTTTCGCCACCTTTTTTTTCCACTGTTAATCTATTGAACAAAGTTTGTATCATTTCATACGACAATATTAAGAGTAAGTGTGGGGTAAGAAAGTGGGTGTTGGTGGGTGGGTGTGTGTGTGTGTGTGGGTAAACGGTGGGGTAAGTAAAGTTAGTATGTGTGGGTGTATCACTTTACATTATTTTTACTTACCCTTCTCTCTTGTTTTTTTTTCTCTCTCTCCTTCCTTCACGTGTGTGTTTTCCTATTCTTTCCATCAATATGGTATTTATATATATCACGTGAGTACTACCACTACTACCACTGTTCCTTATCATCATCCTCATCATCATCATCATCTCTGTATATCCAATTCTTCTCTACAAGCGAGTAGTAGTACGTGTGGTAGTATATCTTGTTGTATATATCTATATGCACCTTGATCCCTTCATATATATATATATCTATCTCTCTCTCTCTGTCGTTTATTCTGTTATTAAAGAGAGAGAGAGAGAGAGAGAGAGTTAATTTAACTCTTTGTAAAGTAATTATTATGGTTGTTGTTGTTGTTCATGCAGAAAGATACGTAAGACAATTATGTTGATTCAATATAGTTGACTGTATTACTACTATCTTACTATTTTTCTACGTGTATTTCCATGAGAAACATTATTATTATTATTATATTCGTATATAGTAGGTAAATACATAAGACGTCATTTTCTACAATGTTTTCTAAGTCTCTCTCTCTCTCGTTTAAAAAATGAAAAAAATGAAAAAATGAAAAAATGAAAAAATTTGTTTTTTTTTTCGTATCTTTCTCGTTTAAAAATAAAAAAATAAAAAAATTTACTTTGAAGAAAAAAAGAAAAACAAAGAGAGAGAGAGAGAGAGAGAGAGAAGAGAACTAAAAAATTTTATTTAGTAGTAATAGTAATTATGGTAAGTTGATATTTAGTTATTTTACATTGGAAGGAACGTTTTGATATAATTGATTGTTTTAGATTCGACTTTTTAATATTATAATTCTTATTATTATTATTCTTTTTCTTATGTTCGAGATTTATATACTCATGATAAATAATTGAATAGTGTATGTGTTAATACAAACACGATTAGGTTAAAGTATAGTTTTTGAGTAAAGATTGAAGAACCCCAAATAAACCACACGAGAAGATACACTAGAAGAAATGACATCCGTTACTACCCAACACGAATTGCCAGAAGACGTGGCCAACTTGAGAAAAAGACAAGCTGATTTTGCTGAAGAATTGCACGGTAAAGATTTTGGTAGTCAATCCGGTCTATTGGCCATTTTGAACAAAAACAAAGACGCACAAAGAGAAGCTGTTGCCAAGTACTTGAAACACTGGGACGGGAAAACAGACAAAGAAGCCGAGGACAGAAGATTGGACGACTACAACGAGGGGACCCATTCCTACTACAACGTCGTCACTGATTTCTACGAGTACGGGTGGGGTACTTCTTTCCATTTCTCCAGATACTACCAGGGAGAATCCTTTGCTGCTGCCACTGCCAGACACGAACACTACTTGGCCTACAAAGCCCAAATTAAACCAAACGACTTGGTTCTAGATGTCGGGTGTGGTGTTGGTGGTCCGGCTAGAGAGATTGCTCGTTTCACTCAATGTAATGTTATTGGTTTGAACAACAACGACTACCAAATTGGGAAAGCGAAATATTATGCAAAGAAATTTGGTTTGGAAAAACAAATGGATTTCGTCAAGGGGGATTTCATGAACATGGATTTCGAAGAAAACACTTTTGATAAAGTCTATGCTATTGAAGCTACATGTCACGCTCCTAAATTAGAAGGTGTCTATGGGGAAATTTACAAAGTCTTGAAACCAGGCGGTGTCTTTGCTGTTTACGAATGGGTCATGACTGATAAATATGACGAAAGTAACCCGGAACATAGAAAAATTGCCTATGAAATTGAAATTGGTGATGGGATTCCAAAAATGTTTACTGTTGATGTTGCACGTGAAGCCTTGACTAATGTTGGTTTTGAAATCTTGGAGGAAGATGATTTAGCATCTCATCAAGATAAAATCCCATGGTACTACCCATTGACTGGGGAATTGAAATACATGCAAACTTTATCTGATGTTTCTACATTTTTCAGAACTTCTTATTTGGGTAGAAAGTTTACTACTTCTATGTTGACAGTTTTGGAGAAAATCGGTTTGGCTCCAAAGGGTTCTGTTGACGTTACAAAAGCTTTGGAGGAAGCTGCTGTTGGGTTGGTTGCTGGTGGGAAACAAGAATTGTTTAGTCCAATGATGTTGTTTGTTGCCAGAAAGCCATTGAACTAAGGGACTACCCATATATGTATAAACTCCATGTCATATATAGATATATTCATTTTTAAAAAAAAAAAAAAAGATTAACTAAACAAAAGAAGTATAAAAAACTATTGTAAATATGTAGAAATAGATAGTCGTGGGGGGAGTCGTAGGGGACTACTCAGAGTCAAGTGGTTGGACACTGACGACAGGCTGGGTCTTCTTTGTCTTGTCTTCGCTTGAAGAGTTGAAAGAAGAGGTGTCGTTGACTTCCACTGCGTCAATACTGCGCAGTTCGCCAAGAGTGCCCAGAGTCGAGGTGTCAAACCCGTTTGACTCCAAGTAAGCTCTAAAGACTTTTTGTTCTGCGTCCAGGGAGGCCTGGTCCATAGGGTGCAACAGAAACAGCATCCAGATCCCGGCAAACATCCCTAGGGAGCTTGCAAGCCAGTATGGTGCAGCCAGTCCACTAGAAGAAGAGTATCCACCGGCCATCTTGATGACTTTAGGGAAGATCCACCCAGCAGCAAAGGCACCGACTTTCCCCGTGACACTGCAGATAAAATACGCACTCCCACGGCACTCAGGTGGGAACGACAACGTCGCCATGATCCCAATGTTGTTCCCCAAGGATAGTTCACCAATGGACAAGAAGATGCCAAACAAAACAGTAAAACCAGCCATGTTCTGTCTCAATGTGCTGAACGCACCGGCCATGGCTAGTCCGATGATAGACTGCACAATCACACCAACACCCCCGGTCAGTCTAGGCCCATAAGCTGCAGTGAAATTACCACCCAGCACAGCACCAGGTAAGTAAAACACATTGAACAGACAGTTCCAACCCAAAGTGGTCACCACAGAGGGGTTGTTGCCCTCGACGTTTGCCAGTATGATGCTGGAGAAAGAAGAGAACCCGTAGTACGAGATGTCGTAGATGAACCAGCCAATAGCAATGATCAGGATTCTGTACCAGTAGAACTTGTAGATCAGCAAGTAGGGGACCTTGGTGGTGAATCTCGACTTTGTAAAGACCTCGCCCTCTTTGACTCTCAATCTTAAAATGAAAAAAATCAACGGAATCAAAGCACCTATACCCACGGTGACTCTCCAAATGGTGTTCATGTGGTCCTTGCCGCAGATGACTGCCACAATGTACGCGATAAAACTGGACACAGCAAACCCCCAGTCGATAGAACAGTTGGTGAACCACGCAAACCACTTGTTTCTACTGGACTTTTCCAACGAGTTGGCCACGTCTGCAGACATTGCTGACCCCAACGGGTACTCGGCCCCAATACCAACTCCCAGGAAAAACCTGTACGCGGCAATCGCGGCAAATAACCCGCCGGCCTTGGGTGGGTCTAATGAGGTACCACTGGCCCACGCACCAGCACACAGGATAATGAAAACAATCAAGATGGCGTTGGCCAGCAACAGCCCAGACTTCCGGCCCCAGTTGTCGGCCCAGATGCCCCCCAGGATCATCCCCAGAATGGTCCCGGCAAACACAATCGAGGTGATGTTCCCGATGGCGTTGGAGTCCGTGTACTGGGTGCCGTAGATGGTCGACAGCCCCAGGGAGATCAGCGACGTGTTCGAGTTGGCGTACCCGTCGCTGAACAGGTTCCCGGCAGCAATAAACATGTTCCAGATCACAGCCCGCTTGTTCTTCTTAGACATGTCCTTGTACTGCTCGAAATCGTCATCGTCAGCTGTGCTTTCTGTGCCGTCTCCGGATTTCTTCCCAGACATGAACGGCAAGGGAGCATGGAGTTCTTTCTTACTTTGATGGTACCAGCCAGTAAGCAACTCCTTCCCCGATTGTGGGAGGTCTCTTTTCCAGGACAACTCTCCGTGTTTCTCAGACAAGTGTGACATTTAAACTTTAAGATGTGGTGTTCGTGTTTGTTTTTTTCAATAAGAGTCAGCACACGTAAGGTATCTCCTCGTGTGTTGGTTTCTTTGTGGGTTCTGAGACTTTCCACTACATTAGGGAGAACCTCATTGAAGTAGAGTTTTTTTTTTTCATGTGGTCTCGCCGTGTTTTTATATATTTACGGATTTGGGTAGTTCGTGAAGATACAATACGTTCTAATGCATACATGACTCTATTAAGAAAGTATAGTTTCAGAGATAAGGCCCCTGATCTAGACCTTTTTTTGCTATCATTGATATTCCCAGATACCAATGGATTTCTGGATATCATTGTTGGTTGGGTGTAAGATACATGGTAAGAAAGTTCAAAGCAGAGAGTATAGCTTATCATTTAATACTTAATTTTCAATATTTTTTATAAGCCATAGGTCTACCGGTTAAAAAATCCTGATTAGCATGGATACACAAATTGATAAGCTACATCTTACTCTAAAAAGTTCATACTAGACAGGGTGATCACTAACAGTTGACACTCAAACCAGATATACCAAAACCACCCTGTTGATCTCTCTATCTACACCAGACTCTCAATTAGGAAAAGATACACGGGAAATTTCGCCAAGTGACATTTGACTACAGATTGAAACAACAAGTGAACAAAAAAAAAGAATAAAAAAATAAAAAAACATTTAATTTAGTAAACACAGCAAATAAATCAGAGTGGAGAAATCACACTGGAGAAAACATCGCACGTACGTCTCTCTCTCTCTCTCTCTCTCTTGATAAGAAGTCGACTTGATAAGCTTAATAATAAAAATAATGAATTAATGAATTAATGGATGTATTAGAATAGATTATAGAAACTAAAAAACAGATTTGTGAAATTAAAAAGACAAATTAGACACCTCACAATAGAGAGTATGAGTGTAAGTCTCTTATTTAGTAGCAAAAATCGTTTGTAAGACCTAGGGTAGGACCTAGTTGGAGTCAGAAGACAAAACTTTGACAACGTGGCCAGAGTTTTCTTTTTCGTTGGATTCAATGGAAACAGTATCAGCGTGGTGTTCGATGTCTTGAGTGTATTTTTCACCCAAAGTAGAAATGTCGAAACCTTGGGCAACCAAGTATTCTCTAAAGACTTTTTGTTCTTTGTCCAAGGAGTCTTGATCCATTGGATGTAACAAGGTCAACATCCAGATACCGGCAAACAAACCTAGGGAGCAGGCCAACCAGTATGGAGCAGCCAACCCACCAGTGGAAGAGTACCCACCACCCATCTTGATGACTTTAGGGAAGATCCAACCAGAAGCGAAAGCACCAACTTTACCAATAATACTACAGATGAAGTAGGCACTACCACGGCATTCAGGTGGGAAAGACATTGTAGCCATGACACCGATGTTGTTACCCAAAGCCAATTCACCCAGTGTGATGAAAATACCAAACATAACGGTGAACCCAGCCATGTTTTTTCTCAAAGTTTTGAAAGCAGCAGCCATGGCAAAACCAATAATAGATTGAACAATAACACCAACACCACCAGTCAATCTTGGACCGTAAGCAGCAGTGAAGTAACCACCTAACATGGTACCTGGTATATAAAAGACATTGAACAAACAATTCCAGCCCAAAGTAGTGATAACAGATGGATTACCACCTTCCACGTTTTCCAAAATAATACTGGAGAAAGAAGAGAACCCATAAGACGAAATATCGTAAATGAACCAACCAATAGCAACAACCAAGATTCTGTACCAGTAAAATTTGTAAACTAAACCATATGGAACTTTAGTAGTGAATCTAGATTTTTTGAAAACTTCACCTTCTTTTAAACCCAATCTTAATAAAAAGAAAAATATTGGGAAAATAGCACCAAAACCAACAGTAACTCTCCAAATGGTGTTCATGTGATCTTTACCACAAATGACAGCAACAATGTAAGCAACAAAACTGGAAACAACAAAACCCCAATCAATAGCACTGTTGGTGAACCAACAGAACCATCTGGCTCTTGTGGTTTTGGTCAAAGCAGTGGAAACATCAGCAGACATTGCTGACCCCAATGGATATTCAGCACCAATACCAACACCAAGGAAGAATCTATAAGCGGCAATCGCAGCAAATAACCCACCAGCTTTAGGTGGATGTAAAGAAGTACCACTACCCCATGCGCCCGCACACAAGATAATGAAAACAATCAAAAAGACATTGGAAACCAAAAGACCAGACTTACGGCCCCAATTGTCAGCCCAAATACCACCAAGAATCATCCCCAAAATAGTACCAGCGAAAACAATAGAGGAAATGTTACTGATGGCATTGGAATCAGTGTAAGCAGTCCCGTAAATGGTGGACAAACCAAGAGAGATAGTGGAAGTGTTGTTGTTGGCAAAACCATCACTGAACAAATTACCAGCAGCAATAAACATGTTCCACCCAACACTTCTTTTGTCTTTACTGGACATCTCTTTGAATTGTTCAAATTCGTCTTCTTCGTCATCTTGTTCTTGTTGCTTTTTTGAAGCAGACATAAATGGCAAAGGAGTGTTGATTTCCTTCTTACTTCTGTAATACCAGTTGGTCAACAAAGCTTTCCCGGATTCAGGCAAATCTCTGGTAGCAGGATGAGTAATGTGTCTATTGGAGTACTCAGACATTATATATATGTGTTAGTGTGAGTTGATGTGTTTGTGCTTGGTCTTTGTTTTTTTTTTATTTTTTAGGATAAATTATTTTAAATATAGAAAAAGATTGAATATGATAAATATGAAATCATCAAAAACATCATCTTCTTATATACATCTCATCCCATTGACCCTTAAGATTGAGCAACTAACAAAGAAGTCGACGAGAAGTCAAAAATTCAAAACCATTGATGAACAATTAAGTGAACAATTAAGTGAACAATTAAGTGAACAATTAAGTGAACAATAAAACGTTCAAATTAAACGTTCAAATTAAACATTCAATTAAACATTCAATTAAACATTCAATTAAACAAGACAATTAAACAAACCACGAGATTCAACAAAACGTGGCCTATATATTAGTACTCTCTCTTCACTCTCTCTCTCTCTCTCATCTCTCTCCTTATATTTTCCTAATTGGGTTATTGTAATCGAGAGCTCTAATTCTATATACTAGTTACAAGCATTATAACAATAATCCATTATGTTGTTTTGTTAAATAGATAATTAAAATTACAAAACACGTGTGTGTGACCATATGAAAAATGTCTGAATTAAATTGTGATCCCCACGTGAAAATAAAATTAAATTAAAAAGAAATTAAGAAATTAAGAAATTTAAGAGAGAAAAAAAAAAAAATTTGACAGATTTCATTATTAGGAAAGTGTAATACGTATAATAAACAACATGAAAATAAGAATAAGAATAAGAATAAGAATAAGAATAAGAATAAGAATAAGAATAAGAATAAGAATAAGAATAAGAATAAGAATAAGAATAAGAACAAGTTGAACACGTGCAAGAAAGAGTGTGTAATTGTAAATTGTAAATTTTAAAATGTAATGTCCGATAAAATTTTAATAACAACTATCTAATACTATAGAGAATATAGAGAGTAATGGAGTGTAAATCTAGAGTCTAGAACACAAGAGGCTAGACTCTTAAGAGTCTCTCTTGATGGACAAAGAATCGTGTTCAATGTCTAGAACATTAATGTCTTTCTTGACATCTTCTTCTTCGTCAGTAGATGTGAAAGTCTGCAGCCCAAGAGTAGAAATGTCAAAACCTTGTGATTGTAAATAGGATCTGAACTTCATTTGTTCCTGGTCCAGGGAGTCTTGGTCCATAGGGTGTAGTAGTAGTAGGACCCAGATCCCGGCAAACAAACCTAGAGAACAGGCCAGCCAGTATGGAGCAGCTAATCCACCAGTGGAAGAGTATCCACCTCCCATCTTGATAATCTTAGGGAAGATCCATCCAGAAGCAAAAGCACCGACCTTCCCTATGATACTACATAGGAAATATGCACTACCACGGCATTCAGGTGGGAAAGACATTGTTGCCATAAGACCCATATTGTTCCCCAGGGCTAATTCTCCCAATGTGATGAATATACCAAACATAACAGTGAACCCAGCCATACTTTTCCTCAAGGTACTAAAGGCACCAGCCATGGCAAACCCAATGATAGATTGAATAATAACACCTACACCACCAGTCAATCTAGGACCATAGGCAGCAGTGAAATACCCACCTAGCATTGTTCCTGGTAAATAAAAGACATTAAACAGACAGTTCCATCCCAAAGTAGTAATGACAGATGGAGAGTTTCCCTCGACGTTGGCCAAAATAATACTGGAAAAAGAGGAAAACCCATAAGACGATATATCATAGATAAACCAAGCAACAGAAACAATCAGGATTCTGTACCAATAGAATTTATAAATCAACAAGTATGGGATCTTGGTAGTGAATCTAGATTTCAAGAAAACTTGGCCCTCTTTCAAACTTAATCTCAACAGGAAAAAAATCATAGGGAATATGGCACCAAACCCAACAGTGACTCTCCAAATGGTGTTCATGTGATCTTTACCACAAATGACAGCAACAATATAAGCGACAAAACTAGACACTGCAAAACCCCAATCAATAGAACAATTGGTGAACCATACAAACCATCTGGACCTACTGGTTTTCTCCATAGATGTAGAGACATCAGCAGACATTGCTGACCCCAATGGGTATTCTGCACCAAGACCCACACCTAGGAAGAATCTATAAGCGGCAATCGCAGCAAATAACCCACCAGCTTTAGGTGGATTTAATGAGGTACCCTTGCCCCATGCTCCAGCACACAGGATGATAAAGACAATAAGGAAAACATTGGAGACCAAAAGACCAGACCTACGGCCCCAATTATCGGCCCAGATCCCTCCAAGAATCATCCCCAGTATGGTACCGGCGAAAACAATAGAGGAGATGTTCCCAATGGCATTGGAGTCCGTGTATTGCGTGCCGTATATGGTGGACAACCCCAGGGAGATCACAGAGGTGTTGTTGTTCGCGAAACCGTCACTGAACAGGTTACCAGCAGCTATGAACATGTTCCACACAACACTCCTCTTGTCCTGGCTCGACATCTCCCTGAACTGTTCGGACTCCTCCCCGACTTCGTCTTGTTCGTCGTCTTGTTCGTCGTCTTGTCTCTCACGCGAGGAAGACATAAAGGGCAACGGAGTGTTGATCTCCTTCTTCCCGCGGTAGTACCAGTTGGTGACAAGTTCCTTAGGCGTGTGCGGCAGGTCTCTACTCCAGGTATAGACCTCCGCTGTTTCCTTTTCCGTATTCATTTCTCAGAAATTGTTATTCTTGTTGTTCTTGTTGGTTTGAGTGTGTTTTTTCTATGGAAAACATACTGTGGAAGGAACGTTTTGCGGATTTCAATTTTTCCAAAAAATTAACAAACTACAACCACCGTTCCTTATATATACACTCGTATCGACATCTCCTCCCCACCCAAAAGGAACGTATCGACACCCTACAAGTCTCATCGTGCATCAATCCGTACCTAACTTTAATCGAATACCCATTGGGTCTAAAAAAAAAAATTAAAAACAAAAAATTTAAAAATGACATACAAAACAGATAAAAATGGAATGGAAAAAGAAAGAAAATCTGTAATTTTTTCCATTCAATCTTGAATCTGCACTGTTTTTTTAAAAAGGACACTTCTTGTTTCAAATTACGTTTATTGTTTCTTTATAGAAAAAAAAAAAAAAAAAAAGAAAATCTACATACACCCATACATTCCTTCATCAAAAAAATATTTATATATATATAAATCATCCATTCATCCCTACTCCCTCTCCTTTTTTTCCCCAATGTAGTTATTGTATCTATAAAGACAAGAGACACAGTAGTAGTAAGAGAGAGAGAGAGAATTTCTATGGTTTTCGATGGAATTCGTAGATTGTATACATAATGTTATAAATAATTATAGTACAGTAGTACAGAGTAGTAGTACAGAGTAGTAGTGGTAGAGTAAAATTGAAAAGACAAATGTGACAGATTGGGGCAAATGGAAAATAAACACAGTGCTTATCTACATAGGGACTGTGTCTACTAGGTAGAAGTCATTAAGAGAGACAGTTTTATATGAAAGGTCTAGAGTTATATACACACAGGGACTGCATGGAACTGCCCTCGTATATTGCAAAAATGTATCGATTTACCTGCTCCACCATGTGAAAAATAGGAGTGTTGAATGTTTAGAAACTCTTTTCTCGTTTATCACGTGACTGTGGCACGCAAGAGGGTAACAAACTGAGTTGTTGGTTCTAAACCTTTGTTTACGTGTTTTACTTTTTACACACACACACACACACACACACTTTCGTGATGTGCAATAATCAAACAAATAGTAATAAAATTATATTTAGAAATCATATACACTGTATTTATCTTATATATATATACATATATATATAGTAGAAATAGGAGAGTAGTGGGCAGATTAGAGCTATGGGGTCTTGAAGACTTGGACGGCTAGAGACCCCACGTAGAAGTAGATGTAGTGGTTTTTCTCAAAGGTGACGTAGGACCCAAAGCTTCTGCCAACAATGACGTGCCACAGCTTGCCGTACTTCATCTCTTCGTGCTCCTCGATTGTCTTCTTGATGTAGTGAGCGATCTCGTTCTCGACCTTGTGTGTTTCCACGGCTTTCGAGGCAGTGGCTAGAATAAAATCTTTTAGTTCTTGATCTTGAATTTCACACGACTTGACCACTGGGGCTGGCATTATTGTTTTTGGAGGGGGGAAGTGAAGTGTTTTTTTTTGTTTTTTTTTTGTCTTTTTATTTCTTAATAAAATATAGTCAATCTATAATCAACAAGTGGGACATTTATATATATTATAACATGATAGATCTGGTTATTTCATCGTAAACCAACTCCCATTACAAAGAAACAAAGAGAAAAGAAAAAATATATGAAAACTGTTTTAGTGGGAAATTTGGGAGGGTAATACTTTTAAAAAAAAAAATAAAAAAAAAAACAATCAAACTCAATTTTAAAGGATGCCCTAAAATTACAAACACAACAACCAAATCAGTGATTGTATCATTTATTGACCAATCACATTTATGAAAAGTTAATATTAAAAATGAAAAAACAACTAAAAAAACACACACACACACACACACACACACACACACACACATATTAGAAGACAATATATATTTTAAAAACAATTAAAAAAAGTTCAAAGAGATTATAGACTATATGTCGGACAAGATAATAGACACGATAGGGACTAGAACTACCAGTACAAGCAATTTGCTTGGAAACCACAGTGACGAAGAAGATAACAATCCGTTTGCAGGTACAAACCACATGTTTGCTTCTGGGATAAGTGGGAGTGTTTTGGGGGATTACCAGAGTGTGTCGACAAACGCCTTTGTGACGAGTGGTGGGAATAACGATACGCATGCACATACACAGGATGTAGGTATACATAGTGGGCATGCTGAACTGCATGCAGACCTTATGGGTAAATTGTTTGGGACAGGGAGTGGTTTCAGTGAAACTAAGGGTATTGATAAAAAAGAATCTGTAGGGGAAACCCACGTGCAGGAAGAAACAACGGGGGAAGAAGTACAGGAAGAAGAAGAACAAGTATACAAAGACACAAGGAGAAGCGGCAGTGATGTAGACACGGGCATGGAGTTGGATTTGGACTTGGATCTAGACTTGGATCTAGACGCAGGAACAAGCAGGGAAGTAGATAAGAAACTACATGTGGCTCAGACAAGAAATGGCAAGATACAACTCACCCAGCGCATAGAAGAGAGGGATTACCAGATGGATGTTCAAATCGTAGATGCCGGACAGTACAGAAACAGTTTTGGCAAATACTGCATAGGGTATACGATTGAGTTTAATTTGGCAAAAGTCATCAGAAGATACTCGGAGTTCCACAGTTTGAGAGACTCGTTGTGCCAGTTGTTGCCAACGATTCTTGTTCCGCCTATTCCTTCCAAACACTCCATAATCAAATATTTCCTAAATCCACTAGGAGCACAAAACGATGTCAAAATCATTGAAAAGAGGAAAAGATTATTGAACAAGTTTTTAAACAATTGTTTCCACATCAAAGAAATTAGAGAAAATATTGTTTTTTTGAAGTTCTTGAATAAAGAGTATTCATGGGAAAAAGTCTTGGTTTCTCCACCACTATCTATCTTGCCACAAAATAATTTGTTGGCTCCCCCATTAAGACAAACTAAACCAAGTCCATTACATTTAGTATTACCTGTACCTACACATGTTATATTTGATTCGATTCCAAAAGACGATTTTGTCAATATGGTTTTTTTACAATTTATTAGTAAATATTTGAATTCATTGAGCAATTTACAAAAAACAATTAAAAATATGAAAGTTTCTAATTTAGAACAATTGAGTAAAAAAAAATCAGAATGTGGTGCTTACTACAATGCATTTAGTTTGGAAAATCATATTTTGAAAAAAAAAAAAAATTTAACAAGAAAGGATGACGAAGATTCTCAAGGCTATCCAAATATTGTTTATGATAACATTAGTGTGGGGATTGAAAAAATTGGACAAGCTTTTGATGTGGAATATTGTTCTAATGAATTGATCACATACAATATGTTGGTTTTTTTACAAGAACCCTTGATGGAACTAACACAAATCATTAAAGATTTCCAAAAAATTAATAAATTCAGAAATTTGAAAAAAACTCAATACCATATAATTGAAAAAACTATAGAAAAAAGATTGAAATCTTTAAATGATTTAAAGTATCTTGATGAGAATGAACACATTGGTGAAGATGTTTCTGAAGACCTCATTACTCCTACTGCTACTACTACTACTACTACTACTACTACTAGAAGTATCTCTAACCCTGGTGACACCACTATTGATAGTAATAATGCTGAACCTAATATAAACGACACTGTGGGTGTAGACACAGACATTATTGAAAAAACATTACAAAAAAATGCAGGAAGTTCTAAAACTTTGGCTGACACAATTCAATATTTGCAAAGTCAAAGGGAGAAACAAAAACTAAATTCTTCAAGAAGTGCCACACCAAGCATTACTAACAGCGGTTTGAGTATGAGCTCGGGAACAAAAAAAAATGAGAGAAACCACAACGGACAACTCTCTATGAGTCCCGAGGAGAGAAAGAAAGAGATGCACAAGATTGAAAAAGAATTGGACAAGTTGTATGACTGTTTTGAATTGATCAAAAAAGACGTTACCGAAGTAGACGAGTCGATGTGTGCGGAAATAAACAGAACCATGGATTACTTCAACGAGACTTGGAACGAAATCATAAAAAACGTCACCAGAAGCATGGTCGAGTGGGTCAGAGACTCCCTGGATGCGTGGAAATTAGCAAAAGAAAGTATATAGTTTTTATACATAATGCATTTATAATATCACCATCTTCTTGATTTTCTACTTTGTCTTCCTCCTTGGTCTCCTTTGTATTGATTAAATAAATAGAGGCTGCTTTTGTTGCCCGGAATTTTCTTTTAAATCTCATAAACGTTCCAAGTTTTTATTTTATTTTTTTTTTTTTTTAGTGTGTGTCCTTTTTTTTATATCTTCAATTCATTATTGGCATGAGAGGAAAATTGTTTACCCATGAATATTTGCCACCATTAACACAATTTCAGATTCTTGATTTAACTAGTCAAAGTGATGTGAATTAAAAATCTAAATGTAAAAAACCAACACCCAAGGAAAATCAGTAAAGACACCTAAAATAAACTTAAAACTTAAGTGCTTTAAAAAATGGATACTGTTTTAACCACCTTGCGTATGGAAGTCGAAGACCCATCCCTAAGTGTTTTATTTTACGAATTTGAAGAATACTACGAACAAAAATTATGGCATCAACTTACAGAGTCATTGACTACATTTTTTCAAAGTCCAACTGTTCCTGACTCCATCAAACTAAGTCTATACACTCAATTTGTCAGCACTTTTGTTGACAAAATCAACCAGTTAAGCGCTGTTGATTTTTTACTATGTTCCATTGTCAACAACACCAATAGAGAAACGGATCAAGATTTTGAAGAATCTTTAATTTTCTTAAAAGACTTGAAAAAAAAGTTTAGTGAATTGGATGAACAAAAGAAAAACAAAAACGATGGTTTCAAATTGCATACTGACGGTGTATTGTTAATCAACATTGAAATAGCAAGAATTCTTTTGAAACAAGGAAACATCTTAGATGCGGGCGATGAATTAGACAAGTTCAAAGAAGCTCTAGACAACGATCATCAAGATAATATCCCACTAAGAGTCAAAAACAGCTACTACTCTACCCT
Source organism: Hanseniaspora occidentalis var. citrica (assembly GCA_030573535.1). Classification (NCBI taxonomy): domain Eukaryota; kingdom Fungi; phylum Ascomycota; class Saccharomycetes; order Saccharomycodales; family Saccharomycodaceae; genus Hanseniaspora; species Hanseniaspora occidentalis. The sequence goes on from JAJMDI010000019.1 coordinate 24,147, forward strand.
GATGGAATATTTTGAATTGAAAAAAGATTTCAACTCATATTATTACCACGGGTTATTATATCTATCAACATGTGATTCAAAAACCAAAAATGACAAAAACCAATCATTATATCTATCTTTCAATAAAAATCTGCCATATAAACTAAGTTTGGCTGCTTTGTTGGGTGACAAGATTTACAATTTCGGTGAATTGTTGCAACATCCTATTATGAATGACTTGAATGAAGAAAATCAATGGTTATTAGAATATTTGAACTCTTTAACTTTGGGTGATTTCAACAAATTTGATGCCATTTCCAGTAAATATGTTCCAAGTATTGAAATTTTACAAAAAAATGAATTTTTCTTGAAACAGAAAATTTGCTTAATGACTTTGGTAGAAATTGTTTTCAGTAAAAATGTCAGAACTTTGACTTTTGAAGAAATCTCTAAAGCCACCAACTTATTGAAAGAAAACGTAGAACACTTGGTTATGAAGAGTATCAGTTTAGGGTTGTTGAAAGGGTCTATAGATCAAGTGAACGAATTGGTTGTGATCACTTGGGTGCAACCAAGAGTCATGAACGACCAACAAATCTTGAAAATGCATTCTAGATTGGTTCAATGGAATAAAAACGTTAGAGATTTAGGTGAAAAAATTGATCAACAAGGTAAAAGCATTTGGGTTTGAAATCACATATAGAATATAAATATATATTAATGACTAACAGTGGGAATTGAAAAAAGAAATAGTGACGGTTTTTCCTCTTGTTCATGATATAATTCCATCCAATTAATATCACATTATCAAACAATAACAAAAAATTGTTCTCCCTTTATGTTGCATGTGTATAAAATGAAAATATATAGAATAATATAGTTGGTATTTGTTTCCATTTTTGATGACTTTATCACGTGAAATGTTATATTATATGATACTATACATATTAAAAGATTTATTTATTTACTCTTCTCTATCGTGAGATTTTAAATGATGACGATGATGATGATGATTTAATATTTAATATTTAAAATCTACTGGCACGATGTTCTTGAACAAATCTAGCTTTAATCAAAACATTCATGTAACCTCTATTGTTCCAGTAAGTAGCAGCTCTTTGAGCTTCTTCTTTAGTGTAGAAAGAAACGTAGGCAAGACCCTTGGATCTACCGGTGTTTCTATCTCTGACTAATCTGCATCTGTCGAATTGGAAGTGTTTCAAGACATCTCTGGTCAAGTCATCGTCAGTGGTGTTACTGTTCAAGTCAGAGAAAACCAAAGTTCTTTCATCTTCTTCCTTCTTCTTCATTTCTTCCATACTCAAAACAGGCTCACCGCTGGCAGCAGCCTTGGCTTGAGCAGCCATAGCAGCTCTCTTACTTGGAGCAATGTACTTACCAGTAGAAACTGGAGCAGCACCACCAGCAGCAGCACCACCAGCAGCAGCAGCACTGGATCCAGAAGAGGATGAAGCACCACCCGCTTGGGATTTCTTTGGGAAAGGACATTGAGCAGACAAATGCGGACCACCACAGTTGCTACAGACGAAACTCTTGACGGTTTTCTTGTTCTTCTTGGCTTCGTATTGTTCTTGCAGTTCTTTCCAGTTGACACCCAAGAAGAATGGGACATCGTCACCAACAGTCAACAAATCTTTGGTGTCGGAAACAGCAACACCGTATTTGCTCCATTTCTTTCTTGCTTCAATAGCAGGGTTGGTTTTTTCAATGACTTTGACTTCTTTGACTTTTTGGGTAATCTTGTATTTGATACCCTTTTCTAGTTTATATGAAACAATGGTTTTAGTACCATCACCGTTGTTGGTGATTTCTCTTTTTTCAAAATCAACAGGATTCACAGAATCAACAGCACTCATTTTTTCGTCTTGTTGGTGTTTACGGGAAGTGTTCTTGGTTTTCTTGTGTGAAATATTTTTTTTATACAATTTTAGTTTTCAGTCAAATTTACGGTACGTTGTTAGAAAAGTAAAGAGGTATTCAATAATCAGAACCAATCAAATGAACTCTCCCTCATTACAAACCCAACTTAATTTACATTGTAATCAAGAAATAAAAATTTTCATTGTCTCAGCACACACAAAGAAAATAAAAAAAAAAATTTTGAAAAGAAAAAAAATTCTGAAAAGAAAAAAAGAAAAAAAAAAAAAAAAAAAAAAAAAAAAATTTTAAAAAAAAAAAAAAAAAAAAAAAAAAAAAAAAAAAAAAAAAATTCCTAATACTAAATTTCAGTTACCCGATCGTTTGATGGCAATTGGTGGCAGGTGTGTCACAGGTGTCACACCAACTATTTTAATATTATAAGCACTTGATAAAGAATATACTTACTCTATCATCAGATAATACAAACACTAGTTTATCTCAGACTAGTGACTTATTATATCTTATTATATTTGTATGTCAATAACAGATTATGAGAGTGTTGCTTCAAATACATGTATGTCATAAACATATTTGTTCTTTAACACACACACACAGATAAAATAATAGAGTTGACAGTTGGTATGATAAAAAAAAATTAAAAAGATAACGTAAACTCTTTTTTTTGTATATTTCAGCACATCGTAAGTCTAATAATATAATTACTAACTTACGGTTTACAATTTTCTAAAAAGCATGTGACTGACAACAAGTTTTTGCATTGAGAATCACGTGATTTTTTATTTTATATTTTTTGGTTTTTGTTTATTTTTTCATGTCACGTTTTAATGATTGAAGGACAAAGGTTACTTAACTCAAATATAAAACAATCATATTAAAAAATAAACAAATGAACAGTTGATGGGAAATTTTCTTGATTGATGAAAAAACATACTTTACAGTACACAAACTGTATATAAAGCAAAACATTCACACAAAAATCATTGTCTAAGTGAACTTTCCTTTTACGTATTTGTTAAACACACACGGGGGGTTTTTTCCGTTGATTATTGATTGAATTTTTAATTTTTAACTTTAGCAAAAAGACCATTTTTTATTTTGTTCTTAATAACAAAAGCAAAGCGTTGTAAGAAAGATTAGTAACTCATACTAAAATAAAAAATAAAAACAAAAGGGTTGTCACGTAGAGTAAGACTTGCATTTGTTTAGTCGTTGTTTATTATTAAAACCACTTGAAAGTATAACCAAAAACTCCTGGCAAAAACGCACACGTGACTTAACAAAGTGAAAAAAAGTCATTTTATACGGCTAATAGAAAAAACCTAACTTTACTTTCAGGTAAAAAGAAGAAATTCGTTAAATTTTTTTTTTTTTTTTTTTATTTTATTCTTTGAAATCGACATTACAAATCTTCTAGTAGAATCAGTGAAAAAATAATTTTCAATCTATAAAAGTATATTTTTGTTAGATTATAATTAATATACAAGAAAAATACAAAAACAAACCAATAAAAACCACATCACACACATATAACACCAACTTATAATGGCCAAACCACAAAAGAATAGATTTAGTATCATTAGATTAGTTTCTACTGCTCTAACAGGTTATTCTAGAACTATGGTCATCAAAAAGACAAAACCACTAATGTCACAAATCAAATACGATCCTATTGCCAAAAGACACGTTCTATTTGAAGAAGTGAATAAAAGAAAAGCCAAAAAGAAACAACCTATCCAATTTTTGAGATATAACTTGAAATAAGAAAAAAAAAAAAAAGAGAGAATGGTAGACTATCTTTCAGCTTTTACTACAATAATCACAAAAATGTCCATGTATATATATGTCTAAAAAGAAACCAATCAACTCAAACGAAAAACAAACAAACAAACAAACAAACAATTAAATAGAATTGTATATTATATGATATGATATGTATAATATAGTGTATATAATAAAATGAAAGTACAGCGAAAAAATTAAAGTAAAATACATTGTAAAACAAAATGATATATAAAAAACACAAAGTAATTGAATAATAATATTAAAAAAAAATATATATAATAAAAACATACATTAAATATACACTGTGATTAGGAACTTAGTGACTAAATGATTCCTTTTTTAAACAATAAAAAAAAAAAAACACAAGACAACATTAACAACAGCAGTTCAATCACAAATCAACAGGAAAACCGAACAGAAACTTTGCAATAATACAAATACGTTCTTAAGCCTAATTGTTATTGCCCCAACTAGAACT
>JAJMDI010000021.1:0-23416 GCA_030573535.1 Hanseniaspora occidentalis var. citrica
CATTTTTTTTGGCTCAGTCGATGGTATTGTGGCAATTTACTCAATTCAGTCACACGATAAAATAGCATCATTTGAAAGCGAAAAGGGTTATGCGCTCTTATCTCTTGATGCAAATATGGACGGGCAGATTATTTTTGTTTCATATATTGATGAGGACACAAATGATACATATGCTGCTTTCTATCATTGGAGTACCAGATCAAAACTGTTTGAGGAAGAGAATTACTCTCACGTGAAATCAATCAATTATAAAACTGGATTCCTTTTCTTCGACAAGCATTCGTTGTGTGCCAGTCTAATTGCAGCTAATACACATTAGTCTATGAGATCTGCTTGTTTAAAAAACAATAAAAAAAGAAATGAGGTTACCTTTTAATTCTACTAGTTAGATTATATAATTATCTACAGATTAAAACAACAAAATGTATTTATAATGTTCTGGACCTGACATGATTAGTCACTTGTTCAGTAAAATTTGTTTCTTCAATGTTATGTGTTTGTTTCTAGTTTTTTTATAAACCTTTATTTATGTACAAGGAGTTATATCTAATTCAATAAATAATGCATTTGTTCGTAATAATTCTTACCAACTTTATCTTTGAACTCAGATTTGGTGACCCAAGCAAAAGCTAAGTTAGATGGATCAAACTTACCGGCCAAGATATGTGATTTAATGAAAAAAATATTGGATTGCTTGTTTTGTAAAACCTTACATGGGGTATTGGAAACAGTCCATGTGTGGATATGTGGGCCACCGATTTCTCTCAAACCAGCTTCAGCTGAGTCATGTAGTAGAGCTTTTTCAGCAATGTTGAAAGTTGGGAATTCCCAAGATTTATCGTTTTTGACAATCAAATATAGGTTTTCTTCTAAAGCTCTTTCCAAACTTTGCAAGTCTTTGGTTTTGTCAGCTTCAGTGATTCTACTATTTGGCACAATTCTTTTGGCCATGGATGATTCATCCGCAGCTTCGGCAGTGTCTTCTGGTAATATAATTTCTTGTTTCTCGCTTCTTTCTCTGCCGTGTTTCAAATCAGGTAAACCTTTTGGATAAAAAACGCCAGGAACTTTGAAAATAGGTTTCTTTTGAAGTTTAGAGTAAGCCTTTTCAGCCAAAGTACCTTTTTTAAAGTAGTAGTAATGAGGAAATGTCCAGGTCAATCTTTTTTCCAACTCACTTTGGTAATCGTAATAGATGGATTCCAATTTGGATGGGGTTTTTGAAACAATTGGAGTACGAGAAAGAATCAACCCGGTTTTGACAGTAGTTGGTACAGCGGCAGTGGCACTGCTCAATGTTCTTTTGAATAGCATCGTCCCTTCAAATGGTATATGTGTCTTGGGTTTTTTTTTCTTGTGGTTTCTTAAACAATCACCTCTGAGTAGCATCATGTAAGCGATGCAACTGAAAAATTTGAGATCCTACACAAGCAGATAATCTCTGTGAGCCAAAAGTTGTTTCTACTGTTGCGAGAGTGTTTTTTTTTTTTTCACAACGAAAAAAAATATTTTTTAAAATTTTTCATATCATTTTCGACGAGCAGGCATAAACATAATCGAAATATTGTTTGTGTCAGGTGATCTACATGTATCAATTACAAGAAAGGCACACAATTATTACGGCAGAGATTTTATCAAAGGAATACAAGGTGAAAACCATTTCAGTTATAATATATTTATAAAATACAAACTAAATATAAACATAAATCGTTATCTGAATCTCAGAATAAGCCTACCTACGATTTTAACGTTGTTGATGTTGATTTAAATAACTCATCAATGATGATACCTGAGCACTTGGATCCATAGATCCTGGTTGTGGTTGCTGCTGGTGTGGTGGTTGCTGCTGCGGAGGTTGATGGGATGGAGGCTGTTGATTGTAACCACCATATGGCAAAGGTGAAAACATTGGCATTTGTCCTGGCATCTGTCCTGGCATTTGCCCTGGAATCTGTCCTGGCATTTGAGTTGGCATTTGACCTGGCATTGGGCCTGGAAATTGATTTGGCATCTGGCCTTGGTATTGGTTAGACATTTGTCCAGAATACATGTTTGGAGGCATCTGTTGATGTTGTTGCTGTTGGCCGTAATAGTTTTGTTGACGGTTTTGTTGTTGATATTGATTGTTGTAGTTATTGTTATTGTAGTTGTTCTGGTTGTTGTAATTGTTGTTATTATAGTTGTTGTCTCTGTTGTAATTGTCTCTGTTGTAGTTATCTCTGTTGTAGTTATCTCTGTTGTAACTATCTCTGTTATTCTTGTTACCATATTGATGTTGGTTGTTGTAATTGTTATTACGACGACCTTGGTTTCTGTTACCGAATTTTTCGTTGTTTGACATTTTATGGTCGATAGCTTTGGAGGAGATCCCTTCACCTACAACAATGTCAGGTTCTTCGAAAACCAATTGACCTTTCAATGGCAAACCATTGGTACCACCCCATTCACATGTCAAAGTCCATTTCTTGTCAGCATCAGTCAATTTTTCTAAAGGAACCAAACCAATACCAGTTTCATAGTCAAATAAGGATCTTGGACCAAACCCAACAGCCCATCTAATTCTTAATGGAGAAGTAGTGACTCTATTAAAGTTATCAATGATGTTTTGAGCTTCTGCTCTAGAGTAAATTTTCACAAAAGCATGTTTTCTACCGTGGTTCAAAATGACAGATTGAACTTCCCCAAAAGGTTTAATAATATTAGAGATGTCAACTTGTGTGTATTGTTGAGTAACTGCACCAACGAACAAAGTTCTACTCAAAATTTTGACACAGTCAGCTGGAACGCTAGGATCAACAGTGACTGGTTTAGGTCTGAAATGAGGATTAGAAGGAATGTTCTTTTCTGTTGGAGCTGAGGATGGGTTGCTGCCTGCACTTTTTGAAGGTTCATTGTTGTTACTAACAAAATTAGAAGTTCTTGATTCTCTAGAAGCGTATGATCTTCTTTGATCATTCTGTGTTTTGACAATGCCTGATCTACCAGGTTTGTTTGCATTCAAGTTTGTGTTGGACATACTCAATTGAGAAAAGTTCAACTTGTTTGATTGCAAGTAAGATAACAATTGTACCAAAGCTGTTTTTTGAGTTTCAGACTCGGTTGAAACTAAACCATTAAAGTTAATTTCAGAAGCATATGTTGAAGGTTCAACAGTCAAATTACGAGGAATATCTTGGAATACAGGATCTCTTTCTAAGTTACTATTATCACTACTACTGTTGTTACTGTTGTTACTGTCATTGTTATAAGTAGTACCCGATGTGTTGATAGTATCATCATTTTCACTAGTAGACGATCTGTTATCAGCAGAAGGTCTTGGTAAATCAAGACTTGATGCAAAATATTTACCTCTTGTTGCATTCAAATGATGTTTAATAAATAAACCTGCTCTATCCCAAATATTGATTAAATCTCTAATTTTATCTTTTTGATCGTCAGAAACACTCATAATAGCCGAACCTAATAAATCTTCAATATTTGCATTTAAAGTTTTCAAACTATGTTGAACAGTGCCTACAGTATTATTATCAGTGATATCTCTTGGACTATTTTTACATTCTTCTAAGAAAGCTCTACCAATAGAATCAATGATATATAAAGAACCTAATTTATGACTAGTTTCACAAGTTTTACTATAATCAATTACTAAACCAGTTACTTCATCTTCTTGATCCATATTTTCAAGAGCAAAAGAAGTTAATTTTTTAATTCTACTACCTGAAATACCTGATTTTAAACTCTTAATGGCTTCCAAGTTGTCAATGAAATCTTGAATATCGGACATTTTGTTTTTTTTCTTTTCTTTTCTTATTTGTTTGTTGGGGGTTTGTTTTAATTTGTGTGTTGTTTCTTTTATGTTTTGTTGATTGGTTAGTTTTTTAATCTTAAAAATAATGTTTATAAGGATATAATAAATTGCTTTGTAGAGTTATCTGAAAAATAAATGCAATAAAGTGAAGTTAAGAAAAAAAAAAAAAAAAAAACGAAATTAATAAAGAAATGATATTTCTTGTAACTGTGTTATTTTTATAAAGTATCTATTGAACCAAAAGGCTTACTTGTGGGTGAATAGATTAGTTGTTTTATTTGGTGGTTGTGTTTTTGATACCTATTACAGGTTGTGAATGAAATAAAAAGCATTAACAGATCCATTTATGTTTAAATAACACCAGACAGACTCTACCAAATAAATAAAAAATTCCACTTATACAACTCCATTAATAACCCACCTAACAATCAACAATGAAAGTTTAAAGGTCTATAAAGTTCTGGACACCAATTCAAAAAACAAAAGAAATTGTTGAACTGTAAAATAAAAAATAAAAAATAAATAAAAAAAAAAACACACACACTATTTTCCTCCAATCACTTTTTGGTTGTATTTTCACTGTTTTTAGTTTTTTATTTTTTTTATTTTTTTTATTTTTTTTATTTTTTTTTTTTTTTTTTTTTACTCTGTAACTATAAAAAAAGAAAAGGGGAAACAAACAGAAAAAAAATATTTCTTAGAATCATATGCAGTTCCACGAAATAATTAATGAAAAAAAAAGAAAAGAAAAGAAAAGAAAAGAAAAGAAAAGAAAAGAGCATGAAAACAAAACAAAATATATGACAATAATATAAATTTTATGTCATCGGGTAACTAAATTAATTTAAAACACGTGACACAAAAGTTTATACACCCATGCATTATTTACAATGTATGGGTTATATTGAAAAAAATACCCCCCCCCCCCAATGGTAGAATGTAATTGTCACTGGATCTCTTAACAATAAATATTCAAATTTTTGTTAGCTCGCAGTGTTAAAGATTTTAATAGCCGCTCACACGAATACATGTTCACTAACAACTCAATCAAGAAACACTTTGAATATTGGTTTTTTAAAAAAATAATTAATACTCTCAAACAAACACTCCATAAATAACACCTGCATATATAGGTATCTCAAATAATAAGATATTAGTGCGAGATGTCTTCTATTGACAAATTATCGATTCAAGGGATCAGATCATTTTCTCCAGAATCCAAACAAGAAATCCAATTTGGGACACCATTAACATTGATTGTTGGGTCTAATGGGTGTGGTAAAACTACCATCATTGAATGTTTGAAATATTCAACAACGGGGGATATGCCGCCTAATAGTAAAGGTGGTGCATTTGTTTTTGATCCTAAAATTAAAGGTTCAAGAGAAGTATCTGCTCAAGTAAGATTGAATATACGTGCGACTGATCAAAAAAAATATTCAATTACAAGAAATTTACAAACAACAATAAAGGGTAAGACTCAAACTTTCAAAACTTTGGAAAGTGATATAGGTAGATTGGAAGACAATGGGACAGTTACCACCATGAGTTCAAGAGCTCAAGGACTTGATGAAAAAGTACCCAAATTTTTGGGTGTTTCCAAATCTATTTTAGAATATGTTATCTTTACACATCAAGAAGATAGTTTGTGGCCATTGAGTGAACCATCAGTTTTGAAAAAAAGATTTGATGAGATTTTCCAAGTTTTCAAATTTTCTAAAAGTGTTGATATTTTGAAAAACTTTAAAAAAGAATCAATTGCTGAATGTAAAACTTTACAAGAAACTGTAAATTATTTGAAAACAGATAAAAATAGAAGTGAATCTACAAAATTTAAAATCAATTCATTACAATCTAAAATTGATTCTTATGAATCATTGGTTTCTAATTTGAAAATTGAATTACAAGACATTATTAAACAGCAAAACACATTGTTTCAATCAAATAAAGAGTATGAACAAATTTTATCAAAACTTGATATTTTACAAAATAAAGAATCTTTGATTGAATCTCAATTGGAAACTTTGAAACAAAATTTATCATTAATTGATAATAAATCTATTGATGATTTGAAAAATGAATTAAATTATTTTGAAGAAAATTTATTATCCAAAAATGAAGAAATTGAACTTTACAAATCTGAGAATTTAACACCAATTTTAAATCTAATGAAAATTAAAAACCAAGAATACAATAAATTAATTAGTGAAAGGGGTGAATACAATCAAATGTTTAAAATGTATGAATCGAATAAAGAACAATTAAATAAATTAGTTGATATTTTGAAATCGAAATATCAATTGGACTCAAATATACAATCAATTGATGAATATAATAAAACTTTAACAAATAATCATGAAATTTTGAAAAAAGAAAACATGGAAAAATTACAATTGTTACAAATAAACAAAAATGATTTAATAACAAAATCTAAAATTGATTTAGAGAATTTAAATTTCATAAATAATGACATCTTTAAATCTACAAATTTACTAAAAGTTTTGGAAAAAGATTTAAATAAATTATTGAAATCCCCCTTATTAAATGAAAATCATCAATTGGAAGTAGAGAAATCAATTGAAGAATATAGACAAAAAATTATAGAATTTGATCAAAAAGATATTTTAAAGAATATAACTAAGGACATTGAAATTAAAAAACAAGATATATCTCATCTTGAAAATGATTTAGAAAAAATTCAAGAAAAAATTATAAAATCTAAAAAACAATCAGACATTATGGTAAACTATAATATGGTCAAGAAAAATGTCAACGAACATCAAGTAAAACTAAAACAAAATTATCAAAATTTGATTATTCAAAATCAACAATATGATAACGTATTTTCTGATGTAAAAATAAACACTGAAGATTCCAACGTTTTAATTCAATATAAAGAACTAGTATCAAATTTTGAAAATCAATTAGACGATTTTGAAATTCTGAATTCATCTTACAGAAAAAAATATGAAAATTTACAATACACTCAAAGAGAATCGCAAAATTTACTTGAATCAAAAAATAAAACTATTCAATCTACCAAGCTTCAATTATCTGAATTGGAAAGATCCATCACGCGTGTTATTTCCTTGGACGATATTGATTCTTATTCTGATCAAGTCACTGGATTGGAAGAAACTGAAAAAGAATTATTGGAAGGTATTAAAGCGAGAGAAGTATTTGGTCAATTTTTTCAAAAATCAAGAGATATTGCCGAAGAATCAAAATGTTGTTTTCTTTGTGAAAGAACTTTTAAAAACGATGAAGAAGGGTTTAAAAATTTTATAAATAGATTGGATTCAAAATTACTTGTTGATGTTTCTGAATTTATCAAAGAAAAGGAAGAAATCAAGCAAAAATTGTTTGATTTGAAACAAATTTCATCCTTAATACAAACTTACAAAGACAAACTTCCTACGTTGAAAAATATGGAAAAAGAGTTGCAAGTTTTACAATTGAAAGATGATGAAAATAAATTATCTGTTGAAAAAAGCAAAACAGATTATGATAATTCCATTTCAACTTTTAATAGTTTCAAAAAATTGAAAACATTTGTTGCAGCTATTGGCAAATCCATTATTGATATTGAAACAGAGACGGTCAAACTTGAAAAATTAACAAGAGAAATACAATTAACAGAAGATAATTTAGATTTGTATGAGTCATTGGATGAATTGGATAGTAAACAAGTAAGTTTGAATAAATCATTGAAATCTTTAAGAAACGAAGTCGATGATTTACAAGTAGTCAAAGAAAACCAAGCTAAAACATATAATAAACTTCAACGATTTGTTAGCGAACAGAGCAATACATTACTAGAAATCGAAAACATTAACGCTAAAAAATCTAAACTTGAACAAGAACTTCAATTGCAAGAAGAGAATCTAAAAACATTTCAAGCAAATAAAATCGACAAGGAGAGGATTGTAACTGAATTAAAAGAACAAATCGGGACTTTAACTCAGCAAATCGATGAATTTCAGCTGAAATTTCAATCTGAAGAGCAAGACCTTGCTAAAAATATTGAAGAATTTTCCATCATTCATCAAGACTACAAAAGATTATATGAATCTGTAATCTCCTTTGAAGAAGTCCAGCACTCGACAGGGCTAGATATAGATCAGCGTATTGCAGAATTAGAAACCAAGATACATGATTTAAATCAAGATATTGATAAGGCAAACACGTACATTGATTTAGAATTTAAAAAATTAAATGATTCTACTACTACAAAAAATAACATTAGATTTAACATTGAATATTTAGAATTAACTAATACTTTGCATGAAATCAATACCGAGATCACTAATTTAGATTTTCAAAGTGCACAGGTAAAGCGGGATCAATATGAATCAGACGCAAACAGATTGAAAAAAATGTATGAGCAAGTGAGTAGCGAAAACGCCAGTAAAGTTGGTGAAATCAAACAATTAAGAAACCAAATATCTGAAATGACACATTTATTAAACACTGAATATAAAGGAATTGATCGTAAGTATATGGAAAGCTTAGCTCTTTTGCAAAGTAAAACTTTGAAAAACGCGGATCTAGAAGAATATTCTAAAATTGTGGAAATGTCTATTATAAAATATCATGCTTCTAAAATGAAGGAGATAAACAGGGTTTTAGATGAACTTTGGAGATCTACCTATGTTGGCTCGGATATTACTACAATTGAAATCAAAACAGAACAAGTGACTAATGCCAGAGGTAGATCATATAATTATAAAGTCGTCATGTTCAAAGACGGATATGAATTAGACATGAGAGGGAGATGTTCGGCTGGTCAAAAAGTGTTGGCTTCGATTTTGATTAGATTGGCGTTGTCTGAATCTTTTGGATCGGATTGTGGTGTCATTGCTTTGGACGAACCAACCACAAATTTGGATGAAGATAATATTGCCAGTTTGGCTCAAGGTTTGCATAATATCATCCAGGCAAGACAACATCAAAGAAATTTCCAAATTATAATCATTACCCATGATGAAAAATTTTTGAGATACATGAAAGCAAGTGATTTTGCAGATGGTTATTTTAGAGTCGATAGGGACTCATTATCTACATCCACAATCTCATGGGTAGATATAAAAAATATATACAATTAAATCAAACACATCTAGTCCATCAATTTATTGTATTTTTGTTGACATTTGATCATGTCTAGGATGACCTCGTATTTTTTGTCCAGCAGCTCTTGACAATTTTTCTTAGCAGGACCTGAAATGTATTCATTCAGCAAAGTTGGTCTCACGAATGCATCTACGTTCTGCAAATCAGACACGTTTTTCCCGTATTTGCTACCTAAATAGGCACCCTTGGGGCCAATATACTCGGTCGACTCAATATTCTTGGCAACATAAATAGTCACATCTGCAAATATACATTGTATCAATGACAAAAGTCTTGTATTTTTTGACTGGCTACCAACAATGTACAGTTGGTCGATTTTCGGAAATTTTGAAACAATCATTTTTGTTTGAAAAGCAAGAAACTCTAAAGTAACCATGTATTTAATTGCCAAATCGTGTATAGACACATCAAGAGTTTCTCCTATAAATGCCCCTCGTAAATTAAAGTCACTGTATGGAGTTCTATTTCCTTCAAGATCGCCATACATAAATGTTTTCCTGCAAATGTTTTGAAATAACGTCTCAGAAGACTTTTCATAGTCCTCAATATACGTTTCAACAATAGATATAACCTCGTCTAAATTAGATATCCCCAGTTTCAAAGTGTACGGGTGATTCAACAGCACATGTTCGATAAGTTTCCCCGTTAAAGAGCTTCCCCCTTGGTAAACTTTTATATCGTCATCTTTTCCAAACACATTAGTAAAGGGTCCCCATATTCCGTCAATATGAAAATCTGGTTTGGTTGAAGCGTGGAGATAACAAGTGGAAGTTCCTGCAACCATTGTAATAGAGTTATCTGGTTTTGGAATAGTTGCAATCCAGCCTGTATAACAATCTATGTAGGAATTAACCTTAATTTTTGAGCTTTGAAGGGTTTGCTTTTCATCAGCAAGTGGCCCAATTCTAAATGAAATATTGGTTTTTGAACTCAAATCCGAGTAAAGCGACTGTCTCCAGCCGGAAATTTCACCATCGTGTGCAACGGAATTATTATTTTCCGAGTTCAGCAAGCAACTGTAATCCCAATGGTTCTTCTGACAAACCCTATACGCCAAAAATTTGTGTAGATCGTAAACAACCAAGTCCTCTTTTTCATAGTTTAGCAAGCGGCACAACTTAGGTATTCCCATCTCAGGAATAAGACCAACACCTCCCAAACACCGCTTCTCATAGTCTGTTAAAACCTCGGTGTTTAGTGAGCTTGACTCAGTGGAACTTTTCCCATCCATCCAAAAAATAATATCCAACGGGTGCTGACTTTGAGGGTTTGGAAATAATTGGCAAGGAGTTCTATTATCAGCTTTCAGCACTACCATTGAGCAAGTTGAAGCCACACCCATACTAATTACTTTGTAATTTCCGATTTTCAATATGTCAAAGCATTGGTAAATGTTTTCTAAAATTTCATTGCTGGATTGGGCATATTGCCAATGTTGTTCTAATTCACATTTATTTTCATAGTATGGGATAGGCTTAGAACATGACTGCAACAGTCTGTCATCTTTGTAGTTATAAATTGACACTCTCACACTCGATGATCCCAAATCAATGCCTATACCTATTTCTGCCATTGTTTATTGCTGCTTTTGTTTGTATTCACTTCAGTAGTCTTTTTTACTTTGGGGATGAAAAATTTCATTCTCAAATTAGCTGAAATGAAAAGCAAACAGACAAAAAAAAAAAAGTCACGGGACTACTTGTAAAGCAAGTGCATGCACAACAATACAGGAACGGGGACGCTAAAAAACAGTTTCATGATTTCTTGTTTAAAGGTTATTTAAATATACAGAAAGATACATACTGAACAGAAGAATATACTCTGAGTCAAATTATAATGCAATTGGTCTTTTTTTTCTTTACGTTCTTATTCCATTAAAGCCTTATAACGTTTATTTTCTACCTCTTCTAGTCATTTGTGGTAATTTGAATGGAACTTTCAAAGATGCAATTTTGTAAGTAGCAGCAGAAGATTTTGGAATATTGAAAGCTTCAGCTTGACCAACAGTGGCACCTTTAACCAAACAACCTAAAACTCTGAACAAGTTGACCAATCTGCTTGGTTTCATGTTTAGTTCTTGGGCTAGTGGGGAAATTTCGACCATGAAGTTATCCAAGTGTAAAATACAACACAAGATGTAACACAACAATTTATCTTCATGTTGAGGGTCAATAGTATAAGATCTTTCTTTGGATCTACCGAAAGCACCAGCTCTCAAGATAGTAAATCTTTCCAAAATACCATCGATCAAAGCATCTGGTGGACTGGTTAAGTTTTCAAGTAATTTTTCTTTGCTGTTACATCTTTTGTTTTCATAAACACCCAATAACAAAGACAGGTAGTAGATTAATTGCCATTTCTTAGCAGGGGTAGCGTCACTGAAAGAACCCAATTTTTTAGAGATGTATTGAGATTTTTGGAATGGCAAGTATTCTAATTGCGCACTCAAGTCTTCTTCTTGCATCATTTCGTTGACTCTGATAAATTGCATTTCCTTCTTTGGTATTATACTAGCAACAGGGTAAATTTGTTCAACATCGGTAGCATCAACGTTACATGCAGGTGTTGGTCTATCGATGTTTTCGTCCAATTCTTCTCTGGTTGGCAAGTTAGAAACGTTGGCACTGACGGCATCAACAATATCGACAGCGTTTTCACTCAATTTTTCAGAGTCAATTCTGTTTCTTTCCAAATCAACAATGGCTTTCTTGGCTTTCTTGGTACCGAAAGCTTCACCTAAAGCGTTTCTCATGGTAGAAATTCTGACGTCTTTGGCTTGTTTGATTTTAGGACCCTTCAAGTTTTTCTTGGCTTTAGAAACAACAACGGTGTCGGAAACGTATGGAGTTTTGTATAATTCAATTTCGTTGGATTCTGGGTTGAAAACACCTAACAAATACTGGGAGTTGTCGGACCCCAATGAGTCTGATTTGTATTCCAATCTACTGTTTTCACCGTGAACAACATAATTGGCTTCTTTATGAGAAAATTCAGCTTCATCATCTAAATCGTTGGAAGATCTCTTCTTTTTGTATAAAGAAAATTTGGTTTCTTCAGGAACGTTGACCCCTCCAAAAAAGTCAGCGACAACGGAGTTTGTGTCTTCGTGGACCTCGGTAATTTTGATACTCTTAGCCATTATGTTTAATTTCAACTTTTGCCTTTATGGACTGCGTTTCGGGTTTTTTGGGTGTTTTTTTTAAGAATAACTAAGGATTAATTACTTAAAAAGAAAGGTCTTATTGGAGATCAAATATCCGACAGCAACTAGATAGATGGACTTCAACTTTAGATGAATGAATCTAACATCTCATACTTTGAGAACTATGCAGGCCATGAATTCAAAATATCGAAAAAAAATTTAAAAAATTGAAAAATAAAAAAAAAAAAAAACACAGAAAAAGAAACGAAGATTTTTTGAGAAATCTTGATTTGGTCACATGAATGACCTATTTGGTTGTGCGATGTTTAAAGAAGATCCTATTTACAATTCCATGAATGTGATTTATCATTATGTTCATCGAACAAAGAGCAATGTTAAAGCTGTATAAAACTAAAATCATTAAGACACAAACAGAAAAGCAATACAAAAATGGCAACCTACTTTGAAGTCCTAGGTATTGCAGCCGATGCGACAACCGAACAAATCAAAACTGCATACAGAGAAAAACTACTAGCGACTCATCCAGATAAGATAAAACAACAGGAATCGCAACAGACGAATGAACCTTCAGCCAGCGGTAAGACCCACAAGGCTCTCTCAATAGAAAGTATAAAACTCGCATACAGTACGCTTTGTGATCCAATCAAGAAAGAGAAATATTTGAAAGAATTGAGTGTAACTCTACAAAAGCAGGGGATTCACAGTTCAGGTGACGGTTTAGATGAGTATTCTCTAGATGATTTCAAAATGGTTGAAGACCCAGTGGATCCAGATCAGCCCTTACAATGGTATATGGACTGTCCAAGGTGTACAAACGTTGACGGCTTTCACGTCACAGAGGACATATTAGAGAACAGTGGTGAAGAGCTTCCGAACGGTGCAGGATATCAAGTGATAATACAATGTTCCATGTGCAGTTTGTGGTTGAAACTGAACTATGATTTTTCAGATGAATGATTTTATAGATATATACATGATATAAACTACCTAGTGTAATATTTTCAAGAAAAAAACAAAAACTTTGTTGGTCAACACTAAACACAGACTCGAATAATCTTTTTTTCAAACATTGTTCATAACAGTGAAACTTGGTCTTCCTCCTGCAGCCCAGATCAGTTCATGTGGTAAAACCAATTCCTGGTCAGAGACAAGAATATACCATAGTTCGTCATCTGAAAACCTGTCTTCATTTCCAGAAACTGTGTAAATTTCCAATAATGCAGACCACAACTCTTGGAATTTGTTTCTATCTTTCCCAAACATTTGAACAGCCACAGCCAGGGGCCGTGAAGATAAGTGCACTTCGTTCCCTGATATCTCTGTTTTTGCCATTTCAAGAATTTTCATGAAATAAGTATCAATGTTCTCTATGCCGTACACTTGGGGGAAAGTTTTTTTAATAAAAGTGATCATCAATACTTCAGGGTTCTTTAAATGAATTTTTTCTTTACATTCATACATGATCTTATCAAACACTATGTTTCTCCCTGGTCCTTGTAAGTGTGGCATGAAAAATGTGTTTAAATCTTCTGTATTGTTAAGGAAATATTTGGGGAACTCATTTTCTCTTAGTTGTGAGACTTTAGTCCCATCTGCCGTAGTTTTGTATCCATCTCTGTTTATGCATTTTTTTATTTTCTTGTCGAAAATGTATTCAATAGCTTCCATTCTTCTACACTTTCTGTATTCGTCATCAAAGCTATTGGCTAAGCCAATGTACATTAAATAATTTCTTGTCTTCTCACAGTCAAACACCCTCAAATCAAAAACTATCATCCCGTCTTCTGTATTCTTTGTATAGTTGTACTTGATATATTGGTTCATAAAATGGAAATCAAAATTGGTATTCTGGAAATGGTTATAAAGAGCTATATTTAAAACACAAAACTTTGAGTTTCTTCCTGAATAAACAAATATTTTGTTAATAAGATCCATTGGCAAATCTTGTATATTCTTTGGAATGGTTTTTTGGTAGTTTTGAAATAAGGTACTTATGGTTTTGAAATTTTTGTCTAAACTTTTTTCATTTTTACCTTGATCATCGTCATTAATGATTGTATTGGTTTTGTGCCTTTTAGAAACTTTCAATCTTTCATCACTTTCAAGTCTCTTTTGTGTAAAATTTTCATTACTTCTATTATTACGGTAGCGATACCTATGAGGATAGTGTACAGAATGGGTGTGATCAGACGGTAGTTTCTTAACATGTCTCGAGTGAACACCTGGAAGAATAAAACCCATCGCAAGTATATGTTCCCTGTGGTGACTCTTTTACCTCTTTTTTTTTTTCTTGCCCAATTGATTGTATGTTTCTAGTGTGTTTTATTTAACATGTCAATGCTATCAGAATCAATAACTTGTGAAAAATCAAGGCTCATCGATAAAACGTCTCATGAATAAAAACCTTAAGATGTAAAATGATCCAACTTCTTAATCCCAGAATTTCTTTTGAAAATCATTTCCTCTATCATAAATATTGTTTTACCCGCCTTGATTGTCTATTTGTGACTAAGTAACGTGATCTCAAGTTTTCTTTCTGCATGGAAATACAGGAGAATTTGAAGAAATTAAAATTTATAATTTTTTTTGTTAGGCCTTCCTTTGCTTTCTTCAATTTGGTTGAAGAAACAAAAAATTTGAAAAGATTTGGAAAATTCATCATTACATTCATCGAAAGGTAGCTTTATCATCAAACAATAATGAAAGATTTTTAATAAATTATTGCTTTAAGTAAGTGTTTGAAATTTGTAAGCTGTGGTGTGGTTAAATGAGATTTCTTTTGTTACTGAAATGATTATTTTTAAAATACAAAAAAAAAAACTCAAAAAAACTTATGGGAATTTCGATTTGGAAATCATCAATAAGAAGAATGTCCTCTACTCTATCCACAAAGGTCACCCAACCTAAATGGTACAAACCTGAACCTTCTTCAACTGAAAAACCTGTTTTGAAGTTGTTCAACACATTGACTAGAACCAAAAATGAGTTTGTTCCACAATCCGGAAGCAAAAGAGTCACCTGGTACTCTTGTGGTCCTACCGTTTACGATGCATCTCACATGGGTCATGCTAGAAACTATGTTTCTATCGATATCAACAGAAGAATTTTGCAAGACTACTTTGGTTACGATGTGACTTTTGTTCAAAATGTTACCGACATCGATGACAAAATTATTATCAGAGCAAGACAAAACTATTTATTTGAAAACTTTGTTAAAGAACAAAAAGCTTCTAATGAAGAAACTACTGAATCTGTTCCAACAGCTGAAGTTTTGAAAACTTTGAATGAAAATTTGATTGATTTCATTAACAAAAATTTGAAATTAGAAACAGAAATCGATTCTGTTGAAAATTACCAAGCATGGTTCAAAACCGTTGATTTTGAAGCCAAAAAATTGGAAAATCCAAAGTTCCCAATGTACATTACATCTATTGAAAATGCCATCAAAGCTTTGGCTCAACCAAAAAACTCTGTTCAATTTTTCCAACTGGTAAAAGATGTTTTGGTTCCTCACTTGGATGCTAAATATGGTTCTGAAATTAATGATCCAAAAGTTTTCCAAGCTTTGCCACAATACTGGGAACACCAATTTGACAAAGACATGAGAGCTTTAAACGTTTTGCCAGCTAATATCACTACCAGAGTCAGTGAATATGTTCCAGAAATTGTTGAATTTGTTGCCAAAATCATTTCTAACGGTTTTGCTTACCCAACCTCAGATGGGAGTGTTTATTTTGACACTGCTAAATTTGATTCTAGTGACAACCATGACTATGCCAAATGTCAACCTTGGAACAAGGGTAAATTGGATTTGATCCAAGATGGTGAAGGTTCTTTGTCTTCTACTGTCCTAGACACCAAAAAATCACCAAATGATTTTGCTTTGTGGAAATCCAGTAAACCTGGTGAACCTAAATGGGCTTCTCCGTGGGGTGAAGGTAGACCAGGGTGGCATATTGAATGTAGTGTCATGGCTAGTGACATTCATGGTAAAAACATGGATATTCACAGTGGTGGTATTGATTTGGCTTTCCCTCATCATGACAACGAATTAGCTCAAAGTGAAGCCCACTACGACAACTGCCAATGGGTCAACTATTTCTTGCACACTGGTCATTTGCACATTGAAGGTCAAAAAATGTCAAAAAGTTTGAAGAATTTTATCACCATTGATGAAGCTTTGTCTAAATACACCTGGAGACAAATGAGGTTGTGTTTTGCCTTGGTTCAATGGAACAATCAATTGGATTTCAAAGAAGCTTTGATTCATGAAGCTAAAGGTTTGGAATCCACTTTCAACAATTTTTTCAAAAACATCAGAGCTTTGAACAATGATTACAAACATGCTGTCTCTAACGGTGAATATATTTCTAAAAAAACTAGTGTTGCTGAAAAGCAATTGTTGAAAGACTTGAACGATATTGAAGATGCTGTTTATGCTGCATTCTGTGATAACTTGTCTACACCAGTTGCTGTTAAAGCCTTGGCCGAGTTGGTCAACAAAACCAACAGTTATATTACTTCTGTTGGTTCTGAGATCAGAATTGAATACATTTTAAGCAATGTCAGATACGTTACTAAAACTTTGAATATTCTTGGGTTTCCAGCCAGAAGCGATGGTTTAGGTTGGGAAGATGTTGCTGACGCTTCCTCCGGTGCCAACGTTGGTGGTGCTTCTTCTTTGGAAGACACTGTTTTGCCATATGTCAAAACTTTGAGTACTTTCAGAGATCAAGTTCGTCAATTTGCCATTAATAAATCTCCATACGGTGAATTTTTAACTCTAAGTGATAAATTAAGAGACGATGACTTATTGAAACTGAATATTTCTTTGGATGACAGAAGTGACAACCAAGGTGCATTGGTCAAATTTTTGAATGATCAAGAAAAAGAAGAATTATTACAACAAGTCAACGAAAGAGAATTGAAGAAAAGAGAAAAAGAATTGAAAAAACAGGAACAGGCTAGATTGAGAGAATTGAAAGAACAGGAAAGAAAAGCCAAAGCCGCTTTGAAACCACAAGATATGTTTAGAAACACTGAGCTATACAGTGAGTGGGACCAAGATGGTATGCCTACCAAGGATAAGGACGGTAACGAAGTTACTAAAAGTATGACCAAAAAATTGAAAAAACAATGGGATGCTCAAAAGAAATTACACGATGAATATTTTAGTTGAGTGCAATTGGATGTGAGTCTGCTCTTATATAGTTGTATTTAATGTGTTTGATATATAATGAAAACCATTGATGTTTTAATCTTTCTTGTTGTCACTGTAGGTTTTTCAGCTGAGCTTGAATTTTGAAGGGCCGCACACTGACATGTTTTTTTGCCCGCGTCTTTCTTGAGCTTGCCAATAACAAAAAAAAAACAAAAAAAGGAACAAGGCGACCGACCGGTTGAACGTTTATCAGTGATGTGTTGGTTGGGAAGCTTTCATGATATATTTCTCATGATTCTTGTTTAGGACCTAAATAAGAGGTCTAACAAATAAAAACAAAAACAAAACACACTAAGTACAAAATGGCTGACGAAAAGTTATCAAATGCTCTAAGAAGCTTGGCTGATATTGAAGACGATTTGGAAGATTGTGATAAAAAAGTTCAAAATTACAGACTATCGTTGATCCAGCCAGTCTATAAAAAAAGAAACGAACTGATTGCAGATGTCCCTGATTTCTGGAAAATTGTTTTGACACAACACCAAGATTTTGCTGACTACGTGCAAACAGAAGATTTTAAATACATCGAGACCATCAGTAGTATTGTGATCGACTGGGTGGATATGAATGAGTTTGAGATGAAATTTCACTTCAGCGGTATTCCAGGTGATTTTGCTGAGCAAACTGTCAGCAAGAAATTCAAATTGGAATTTGATGTCGATAGAGTGTACAATCCGGATAAAATCAAGCCTGAAGAGTTAGAAGATATGGAAGAGTTTGGGTACTGGACCAGTGAGCCTGTTTCCATCCAGTGGCCAACCAGCTACAACGGGATCAATCCTGCAAAGATCATGGACAAGAGCAGTGCTGCTGGTAAGAAAAACTACAGAAAGGGTATGAAGAGTATCTTTGGGTGGTTTAAGTGGACTGGTTTGAAAATCGGCAAAGAGTTCCCAAACGGTGCGGAATTGGCCACTTTGTTTACTGAAGATATTTATCCTCATTGTTTGAAGTACTACACCCAGGCCCATCGTGACTTAGAAGACGAAAGGGAAGGTTCTGGAAGTGATGTCGATGAAGACGAGGAAGAAGGTGGGTTCCAGCTTCCAAGTGATGATGGTGAAGAGCAAGAAGAAGGGTCTGATGATGATGAACCAGCCAAGAAAAAACTTAAAGCTTAAGAAGTTTGATTTATTGTTCAATTATGACCCATTCTCCAAATCTACATATTTATGTATGCGTATATACTCTGTGTTCAATATATATAGACATTAAACACCTCAGTATCTTTTTTTGTACGGTGATGGTTTATGAACTTTGCTATTTCTGTTATTTCCTACAAAACTGGCCATCGGGTCATCTCTCGATATGTTTGCTCTTTTGTTTTGTTTGGCCTTCATAAAACTTGCCATGGGGTCGTCTCTATCTAGATCTCTTTTATTCTTCTCTTTGTTCAGTGTAGTGTTGTTGTTGTTGATAGTTTTCCTACTACTATTCCTACTGCTTGGGTCTTTGTAATTGTGTGCAAGAGTCGATTTTTTCCCCAATAGTATATCTTTATCATGGTTTTTATCATTATTGGAACTATTTGCATTGTTATTTTTGTAGTTTTGATCTGTTCTGGAAGAATCAGTAGAAGACACTGGTTTAGCATTCGTAGAATCGTTATACATCCATTCCAACCCTGTTCTTCTCACTGGCTTCTGTTTCGTCTTATTTTGGCCGTCATTACTTTTATTCTGTAGCAAAAGATCATTGTACTCTTGCAGTTCTCTATCCTGAGCAATTTCTAGTTGTTTTTGTTTGAATTTCTTTTCTTCTTCCAATAAATCTTGTTCGTGTTTCCAAACTTTCTTTTTATTTTTCAAAAGATTTGGATTCCATGATTTCAATAAGTTTAAGTCACCTACACCCATATTTCCTTTTCTATATTAATGTCTCACTCTAGTGTTGAGTTTTATGTTCTACTTGCTGGTCTTTTAATAATAAACTTATTCAGATATTAATATCAATTCGAGAAACAAACACTCACCTTATTCAAAAGTGCTCCATCGCATGTTATATTCTCCTTATAAAAAAAAAGAAATAACTACCCGGGGAGGAAAAATGTCATTTTTTATGAATTTTCCATATATGTCACGTGGCCTAATATGGTTTTGTAATAGAGAACAGCTAGGAAAAACTTGACGATGATCTATCACATCCATATCATGACAAATCAAATCAAAGGAATCCAATGTCAAATTAGTGAACATAAAAGAAACTTAGAACTAAAAACAACAATACGTTTTTTCTTGTTAATACAGCAATTATTATATTAGTTATATATAACTATAGAAGTATAGAAGTAATACATCCAAAGTAGTAAAAATGGAGAAGAAGAAAAAAAAAAAAAGCATATGAAACGTAAAACGATAATTATAATGAAAATAATCTATTACTTAATCAATAAAGATAGCTGACCAAGTATATTAACTCTAATAATATTTTTTTTTTCTTTTTTTTAACTTGTAGTTAGGTAAGTCTTAATAGAGCATTAAGGTGAAAACGGGAAACTGTCTTGAAACAGAATACAATGAGTGAAAAAAAAACCAAACAGAATAATGATAATTTCTATTTCCAGATTAGAAACCGTGGATTTTCATGTTTTTCTTTTTCAAACCTAGTTGGGTGATCATGAATTCACAGACTTTGGATCTTTGGTCACCTTGCAATTGGATAATTTCACCCATTTCAGCGTCTTTGACAATGTTACCGTTACAGGCAAAGGAGTTTTTCAAAACTTTCAAGATTCTTTTCAAGTCGTATTCTTCTGGAACACCTTGGACAGTGGTCAAAGTCTTTCTACCATTTCTTTGTTGGATTCTGATATGGATGTAGTTGGTAACAGTGGAATCATCATCACCGGTGTCGGAAAATGGATCAAAGGATTTCAAATTTTGAATATCAGTCATTCAATTAATGTATATATATTGGGTGAGTGGTAAACGTTAATGTTTTGTGTTTTTTCTTTGTCTTTCTTTACTCAACTATATTAAACCTTAAACAGAAGTATGTACTCAGACTATCTTACTAATGAAATTAATAAAACACAACCATGTATAAAAGAGTTTGTACTTCTTTGTGTGTGTAAAGACAATTCTCAAGTTTTTTTATTTTTTTTTTGGTCTCTTTTCTTTTTTTTTTTATCTTTTTGTCGCTTTTTTTGGGTTGTCTCTTTTTCAATACATCCTTATATCCCCCAATTTTTTTTTAATGCCGTAAAAAATGATAAAACAATTCAATGTCGGGGTAATTCATCAAACTTTTATTTATTACCCGACCTTTTTATTTTAAAGTTTATATTATTTACCCTCCCTTTTAAAGTTTTTTTTTTTTTTTGAGTAAGAAATGTAACTTTATACGGCAATTAAACGAAACAAAAAAAAACACACAGAAACTACAAAATATTTTTTTTTTTCTTAAAATTTAAAACTTGGGGAAGGGGCATGTGTGTGTCTTATTATGAGTTTTAAGATTAATACCTTAAAAAGTTTTTCACACATGTTATTAATTGTCTGTCAAATAAGATTTAAGTTAGTGATAAATATTCTTGGCGGCTAATTTACACCGTATATATATACATATATATATACATTTAATAGCTTATGGTACTAGTTTTGGTTAATCAACACACACTTCTAGTAATAAATAATAATAATAAAAAAGGTAAACAAACAAATACCAAGATCTGGCAACACATATATAACGTGATTCAGTACAACAATGTCTAGACCAGATCCAGATTTGGAAAAAGCTATTAAAAAAGCATGTTCTTCTGAAGAATCTGCACCAAAAAGAAAACACGTTAGAACATGTATTGTTTATACATGGGATCATAAAAGCAGTAGACAATTTTTCCAAATTCTGCAAAATTTACCACTAGGCTATACTTCGTCTAGTAGTAGTAGTAGCAGTGTTAATGGTAGAATGGGCACACAAGATATGTTTGATTATGATCCAGTCAAAGTTTTCAAAATGTTGATTACAATTCACAAAGTCTTACAAGAAGGTCACAAATCGGCCATTGTTGAAGGTATCAAGAATGTTTCTTGGTTCCAATCTATAGGAAATGGAGCACGTTCTATTTCCGGTGGGGATAAATATGGAAGAGTCATTGCTGAATATGTTCATTTTTTAATTATGAAATTGAAGTTTCATAAATATCACAAGGGTTTCAATGGGACTTTTGAGTACGAGGAGTACGTTTCTTTGGTCACTGTTGATGATCCAAACAAAGGGTATGAAACTATTTTGGACTTGATGAATTTACAAGACTCTTTGTTTGATTTGGTTAAAATCTTGTTTGCTACAATTTCTGGAAGTGGTAGTGGTAGTGGTAGTGGTAGTAAAAATGAGTGTAGAATCAGTTGTTTGGTTCCATTGGTTACTGAAGCATATGGTATTTATAAATTCATTACTTCTATGTTAAGAGCAATGTTTAAACAAACAGGTGATGAGGATGCTTTGGTTCCTTTGAAAGATAGATTTGAAGTTCAACATCACCAATTGTTTGAATTCTATGCGGATTGTTCTTCTATCAAATATTTGACTTCGTTGATTACAATCCCAAGATTGCCAACAGAACCACCAAATGTTTTCCAAATTCAATACGATTCGGAAGAACCGGAACTGAAATTTAAACCAGTTACTGCTGGTGTTGGTGTTGCTAGTAGTGGTAGTGACAACTCGCCAGCTCCTATTAGTACACCACCGGTTCCTCCTTCTCTTTCTTCAATGTCATCAACATCTACTTTGCCACAACAAATGACAAATGCTTTGCCAATCCAATCGAACCCAACTAATGATGTTTGGAAACAACAACAACTTCAATACGAACAAGAACAACAAAGATTGGAATACGAAAGACAACAACAATTGCTATTGCAACAGCAACAACAACAACAATTTGCCGATGAACAAAGAAGACTACAAGAACAACAACAATACCAATTGCAAGCATTACAGCAACAACAAACAGGTGCTATTAATACATTGCAATCTGAATTGATGACTTTGAGAAACCAATATGAACAAGATCAAATGTTATTGCAACAATACGATCAAAGAGTGCAACAATTGGAAAACGAAATTCAAAACATCAACAACAACGCCTCATCACAAATTGAAAACAAAGATCAACAATTAAACAGTATTGCTGCTGAAATGAACAATTGGAAAGGTAAGTATGAATCTTTGGCCAAGTTATACTCTCAGTTGAGACAGGAACATTTGCAATTGTTGAATAAATTTAAAAAATTGCAACAAAAGGCTGCTAGTGCACAAGAAGCTATTGAGAAAAAGGAAAAACTTGAAAAAGATTTGAAATTGAAAAACATTGAGTTGGCTGATTTGATTAGAGAAAGAGACAGAGCAAGATTGGACAATGATAAATTGAAAGGTTCAAAAGAAAATGACATTGACAATTTGAGTTTGCAAGTTAGAGAATTGACTAGAAAATTAAAAGAACAGGAAGAAACAAATTCAATCAACTTGCAAAAAATCTTCCAACAACATCAACAGGAATTAACAAACCTACAAAACTTATCAAATTCAACCACCGACTCCAAGTACCAACAAGAACTGCAAGTTTTAAGAGCATCCTTGGAAGATAAAGACCAAGAATTGGAAATCATGCAACAAACAATGGACGAAACCATTAAAGAATTGGCTTCCCAACAGAAAATTTCAGATTCAGCAATTGATGAACAAATCGACCAAGTTCTTGTTGACCACTTGCATAAGTTGACAGAAATTGTTGATTCTATTTTAATGAGTGGTATGAAAACTATTCAGGACTCTTTATTTGATTTAACAAACCCATTGGATTCAGGTAACTCCAATACTACCCCACAATATGTTTTATCTTTGATTGAAAAAGCAAGTAACGAAGCAACAAACTTTGCATCTAACTTTAATGACTTTTTAACAGACGGGCCAAATGGGGACTACTCGACTATTATCTCAACTGTTCTACAATTTTCCAGTGCATTGGGTGAGTTGATGATGAATTGTAAAGGTTTACTGTCGTCGAATGCATACAGCTCTGTTTTAGATAACGATTTCTTAACTACTGTTGCAAGGGTTGCCAGAGAAGGTGAATATTTCTTGGAAG
>JAJMDI010000022.1:0-18125 GCA_030573535.1 Hanseniaspora occidentalis var. citrica
GTCTACTGACTCGGAAGAGAGCGAGATTGAGTCTGAAGACGAAGAAGCCTATTTGGCCAGAAACAGGGAGATTGAGTTGAAAAACATTTCTAAGGAGTTTGAGAAGAAGATGCAGACGGAGGAGGAAATCAAGGCTACTGACGATTTCGATAAGCAGTTCCAGGCAATGATGCAAGATAGTGTAGACTCTCGTAGAAACAAGAAGTTTGCCACGACATCGGGTATTCCTGTTTACCAATCTGCGGATAAGTCGTCTGGCCAGGTATCCACTGAATCTTCAATCCAGCCGGGGAAAGTTGCCTTCAAGTTTTTGAGTAGACAAGGGAAAAAAATTGCATCCAAGACACTGCACGTTCCTGAGTCTGTGTCTTTTGTTTCCAATGTGATTGAAGAGGACAACAGAAGAAGAGACGAGCGTGAGAAGATTAAGAGAATTGTTTTGAACAATTTGGATATTTAGTGCTCTTTTATAAAGTTTTTTTTTACTTTTTTTTTTTTATTTTGAACCCTTTTTAAATTAAGACTCTCTTTTTATAGTATTTACAGACAACTAAATTTAAATATTTACTTATTCAACTTTAACTACTACACAGGTGATATCATCTTCTTTACCACCCACGTAATTTTTCCCAGAAGCCTTTGATAATTCTTGTGAAAAGACACTTGGGAAATATGGATCTTTTGATAGTTTGACCACTTGAAAAACAAATTCCTGGGTCAAAGTGGCCAAGTCTTTATCTGAGTCCTGGTTGTTTTTCAAAAACAACTCGATATCAGCAGTGTCGATGTTGTCTGTGACCCCGTCCGTAGCCAAGACAACAACGTCTTGAGTTTGAAGTTGGAAACTGTAGTCGTCAGCTTCTTGTGGAGTGTTTGTAATATATGAGGAACCTCTTCTTTTGGCGTCTTCCAAGATCTTTGGAGGAATAACAGACAACTGGTACGGAGTGTTGAACCCTAGAGTTTGGAATTTAGTTTGGAAAACCAATTTGTTTTCTCTGAAAACACCACACCATGAATCACCTAGATTGGAAACAGACAATTTCCCCGATTCAGACAAGTGTGCAACCACGGCCGTAGTGGAGCCTGCTTGCACAATACCGTCCCTTTGAATCTGATCGTACGCTAGGGACAACAACTGTTTTGGAGTAATCTGTTTTTGAGATTGTTCAGAGATGGACTTCATTGTCAACATCAACTGCTGGGAAATAGCACTGGAGTCGTAACCCATGTCGATCCAACCACCAACCCCATCGGCCACACCACAGTACAACTCACTGATGTTGGGCAAGGCAATAAAGTAGTTGTCTTCCCCGGTAGGAGGCAACGGAGGCAAGTTCCATTTCGAGTATATAGGGTCTGTTCTATCTTTGGCCTGGTACGCAACAGTGACCTTGTAGTTGAACACCTGGGGTCCCGTTGTGGCACTGCTGCCCCAACTGCCCCCACTCCCACCAGTGCTTGACCAAGAAGAAGTAGAGGAAAAAGTGAAAAAAGATCTCTTGTTGGAGTACAGATGAGTCGAGCCCACGCCCAGACCCAATTTCCAGTACAAATTAGAATAATGCGAGTTGAATGCGGTAGCTTGATTTAAAAATGCATGGTATCTTGTTAGTAATGTGGATCCTGAGAAAAACAACTGCAGTACTAAATAGAGTGAAAGCAAAAAAATTATAAAACGGAACAACGTACTTCTAATTACTGTTTTTGTCGTCGTGGCAGTAGTTGTAGATAGTTTGAACATCTTTTCCTGGGTACTTTTGTGATGACTTGTTTACTTTTATCTCTGTGATGAGGGTGATCTTTACATACAGTATGTGAGAATTCAAAAACAAAAAGTACTGGTGAATATTTATAAACAGTCAACACATCTCTATATATAGATCATATATTTTTTTTTTAATGGTTTAAATATTTTGGTTCCTTAAATACAATCATAACACACACATACATTACATACACAGCACGATTTATAAAAAAAAAAAAAAAAAAAACCTTACTAAGGAAATTCCCAATTTCAACACACAAAACACGCACGGTACAGAGAGAAAAAGATCAATATAATTCTTGGAGTCACATGACCTATCGAGATTACCCCCAACAATGATTTGTAATCCAATCATCATCACGTGATGTTTAAAAAAAAACAACTAATTTATATTTCTGGGTTGGGTAAGTAGCAAGAATGGAGAAAAAAACAACACACATTAAAGATTTCAAAGAGCCAATCAGATTCGAGAGAGTGGGGAGAACTATGAAAAGGTCTATAAAAGGTCGAGTACAGGACAAAAAAACCAAAAAAAAAACTATGTTTTGATATTGAGGATAACCATTAAATTTTGTATTGATATTTGTCTTTTTCTTTCTCTCAATGGTATCGTATTAATAAAAAAAACATACACAAAACAAGGATTATCTTTTTGACTTGAGGGAAAGGTCTCTTAACAGAGAGAGTGACTCTCACTATTAGTATTACACACCAATAATCGTACCCGGATATTTGTTTTTTTTTTTAAAATTTTAAATTTTTAAAATGTTTTTTTTTTTTTTTTTTTTTTTTTTCCTATTATGGTTGGAAAAAAACTTTTTTAAAAAATGAAATTTGAAATATCAAAAAAGAAACAACTCTTAGAAGTAAGTCATAATAACAATAGTTCCTAACCAGTTAAAGTTGATCCGCTCTTGCAAGTTAGACTAAAGAGAAAGAAAAAAAAAAACACTAAATCACCAAACACATACACTCCACACAAAAAAGATGTCTGTCACCACCAATGTTTTGAGATACTCTGCTTTAGCCCTAGGTTTGGTTGTTGGTTTGAGAACCGACATGAGAGCCAGCTGTGATGCCAAAAAAGCTGCTGAATTACATAAAAGAGAAGAATTGATCAAAGAAGCCAAAGCTGCCTATGCTAAAGCTAACGCTCCAGTTGTCCCAGCTGCCTCTGCTGCTGCCCAAGAAGTCAAATTCGACTTGGAAGACCCAAAAGCCGATTTCGCTCAATTGATCTTGAGTTCTGTTGAAGGTTTGGAAAAAGCTTAAATTGTTTAGTCCTTCTCAGTGTGAACAAGCAAACTCAAAAAAACAACTAATTAGTACATCTGATTGTTACTAAATTATATTATGACACATACATATATATTCCTATTTAATCACATATATAGTTCTGTATAAACTCAATAAGAAACAAAAATAAAAAATATTTTTAAACAAAGAGCAATTAACTAACTAAAATGATATTCAGAGAGTGGAGTCTTAGATATACTTTTGTTTAGGTGATTGATTAAATATGTATATATACAGGGGGAAGGGGTTGTCTTTTATATAGAGTTCTAGTTGTCTAGGATATATAGGTTTGTTTGACTGCAAAAAAAGCAGGGGACTTAGACACGCACTTTGTGGAAAACTCTGCCCTTTGGTAGGTTGTATTTGGTTCTCAAGGCAGGGACGTTTGTGTCAAAGGCACTTCTCCAGACGTTGGCACTGACTGCTTCCAAGTTGTTTTCAGCAACAAAGGCTCTGATGTCGAAGTTCATTCTCGACTCGGCGGAGATGCTGGTGGTAGGCAATGGTGCACCGCCTTCTTGTTCCAACAACCAGACAGCAAATCTTTGCAAACCAGTGTTCTTTTCTGGGACAGGTGGGATGTAGTCTGCCAAAGTTTTACAGGTGCTGGTGGTTTTATCTTGGGCCCCCGAGGTAAATTCACTGACCAAGTTGTCGTTCAAGTCTTTGAAAGTGATGTCGGATAGAGCGTAGTGCAAGACTGTTTTGTAAGAGTCCGTTTCCAAGCATGGTTCGTCAGGGTTGACGATCAGGATGGTGAATTTCTTGTTCAACAACTCTTTGGTCTCAACATCTTCAACCATGTTAATGACTTTGAATTGCGGTGGGAAAGAGGTGGCGTTGCTGGACAATTGGACACCTGGCTCAACCCATCTCTTCATACCGTTGACAAAAGGGAATCTGACCATAAGCTGGTACTTAGGAGCCTCCAAGGTAGGCAAAGTATCTGGAATAACTTTTAACGACTCCAATCTCTGCATCAACAACATCTGGCCCTTCCCGTCCATGCTTTCCTGCCAGTGTTCCAGGTTCAACTTTCTGTAGACCGGCAAGTTGTAGTCGATCAAGGCGGCATTGTTTTCCACACGGTTGTGGTACTGGAAGTTGTAACGGACGTTTGGGTTGTAGTAGTCCCTGGCGATGGAGCCTGGAGCACTGGCCTTGGCGTCGTCGGCGGTTTTCCCGGAAACTTTTTTGTTCAAGTACTCGTTGCAAAACTCAAAGGTCTCGTGAAGCTTCAATGGAGACTTGTACTGGTTGGCAAAGTACTTGGTCTTGAAACTTGGTGGTTTTAGCTCTTTGGAAACAACAGCCTCGGTGTTGTAGAAGTACTCGTTCAGTCTCTTGCTGGATAGGTCCAAGGAGCTCTTGACAGAAGTGGCAGCGGATTCCTCCAGAACTCTGGCTGTGGTATGTAGTTGTCTTCTCAACATCTGTGTGGTGTTTATGTTTTTGGTTTTTTGAATTATTTGAATTTGTATTAGTTGTCAGCACTGTTCATATGTCTTAATACATACGAAATCAACATTTCACGGTGCTTCGTAGGAATTTCAATTTTTCTTCACTGAGAAGAAAGCGAAAAAAAAAAAATTTAAAAAATTTAAAAATTTTCAGCTAAGCCTTTTCAAATTTTACAGGCGGGTGACAAAAAACGATAGCGACGCAGTGTAGGAAGAGTACCTCTGAAAGCACTTGGCGGAGTAACAGTGGTGATAAATACAAATGGTTAGCTGAATACATAATTTCTCTATATAGAGTATACTTTTACTTATTTATTTTACAGGAGTCAAACTAAGGACCAAAAGGCGGCGTGTTTCCTGGAATATAGTACATCCCGTTCCCCTGGAACTGCTGCTGCTGCAAGTGTTGAGGATGTTGCTGGAACTGGTTGTTCGATGGAGTTCGTTGCATCTGGGCATACTGGGCAAACTGGTTCATCTGGAACGCGTTGGGAGTACCTGCAGCGTAGATACCCATACTTGTGTTCATGCTGTTGCCGTTAATGACGGGAGAAATGGTCTGGTTCCTATGGATGTTGCTCTGACTAGTACCACCACTGGTCAGAACAGAGTGCTGTAGAGAAGCGTAGGACCCACTGGACGCACTGGCCGGTGTGTGCTGAACACTGTTATTGCTGCTGTTGCTGTTGCTGGTACTGCTGCCACTTGTATCGTTGGTGTTCTTTCTGTGCGTGCCTTGTAATGTCCCACCGGAAAGCATGGTGTTCACATTAGTGGACAAAGTAGCACGAGATTCACCCGTGTCCATTATTTTCTTCAACTGCGTGTTTTGATCATGCAACAGCTCGCACTTGGTCTCCAAGTGCTGAATGTACTCGATGGTTTTGGCCAAGATGGTTGCCTTGTTAAGTTTTTTGGCAGGTTCCAAGCCCTCCAGCACGAAATAGTCGTTTTCCACCAGCACCTCACCAAGCTCTCTCTTGTGCGAGATCCGTAAAGTCGGCACAATGTCCCTAAACTTCAAGATCTTGTCATTAATGTTATTTCTGTATTTCTTCTCAATAACATTGTGGCTAACTTTCTCCTTCTTTTTCTTTTTCTCCTTTGACTTGCCTGAGGCAGGAACCATGCTATAAGTTCCTTCTTCTTCTTCTCTTTCTTCTTCTTCTTTTCCAATTACTCCGTCCTCCTGAAATTTCTCACTGCTGTTGTTATTATCTGTAAACGCGCCGTACTCTGCTAAATCAAGATCGTCAAAATCCACCTCGTCCTCGTCTTCATCATCGTCTCCACTGTTATTCTGACCAAGCTGTCCTTTCAAACTAGAGGAGCTCTTGGTCTTGTTTCCTAGATTCTTCCCTGTGGCGACTGAGTTTGAAGAAGCGTTGCTTAGGGAGGAAGACAAAGGAGTATCAAACTGAGCCAGGCCACCGCCACCAAGAGAAGACAAAGTGCTGTTTTTCACCACAGTGTTGATATTTGCACTGTTACTCACCGAGGAGTTGAACGATGGGGATCCTTTCATAATGTAGCTCATATAGTCCTGGGTGTTATTGGTGTTGTTGCTGTTGTTCGTGTTGTTGTTGACATTATTATTCTTTCCAAGTGGCAAACCACCGTTAGCAGAGCCCAAAAACGTCGGAGTGTCCAAAGGCTGCAACGTCGAGTCCAACGCATGTTGTTGGTTGTTCAACTGGAACGAGATCGTGTTTGATCTTGCGCCTAATGACCCAAAGTCCCCGTCGCCATTGCCCTCATCACCAACACTTGCAAACACAGCATCTAGCCCACCACTCTCGTCGTTGTCCACGTCGTCATACACCCCAGCCGGACCGCCAAGATCAAACGCACTCTTCCAGTTGTCGAGCCTGCCAAACGCGTTGTCGTAGGTGTTGCTTCTGCGGTCCAGCGCTGTGTTGTACATCTTGTTCACGTGTCCCCCGTACGCGTTAGTACTTGTGTTTCCGTTGATGTTAATGTTTACGTTTGAGTTCATGTTCGTGTTCATGTTTGTTGAATCGTGGCCGTTCACACCTGAACCAGTGTTTGCTCCGGCAAACCCACCAGCCCTACTTCTCGACCGTCCAGGACCCTTCACTGCGTTCACCAAACTGTTTTCTCCGGTCCCAGAGCCCACCGCATCTGGTGCCTGGTTCAAACTCTCTTGTAGCGATGCCAAAAACTTGTCTGCATCTGCAAAATATCCGTTCATCTCTCTGTATCTATGACTATGTCTGTGTTTATGTATCTGTGTAAATATATTTTTTTTTCTACTCTATTATGTTCCTCTCTTTATACTACACACTAAACTAATTATAATTCATAGATACTACAATTTATCATCATCATCTCACGATAATATTACCAATATCATCATCATAATACATCAACAATATTAATTTTCAAATTCTCTTTATCTCTTCAACAATCAAGAAACAAAAACAAAAATTCTCAGTCAAAAAAAAAACAAAAAAATAAAAAAAAATGTTGAAAAAATAAAAAAAAAAAAAAAACATTGAAATTCTTGAAAAGGAATAAATTCTTTTT
The DNA here is from genome assembly GCA_030573535.1 of Hanseniaspora occidentalis var. citrica. Taxonomy (NCBI): domain Eukaryota; kingdom Fungi; phylum Ascomycota; class Saccharomycetes; order Saccharomycodales; family Saccharomycodaceae; genus Hanseniaspora; species Hanseniaspora occidentalis. Next base: position 7,072 of record JAJMDI010000022.1, read on the forward strand.
AAAAGAAATGAATGAATAAAAGTGATTTGAATGATTTGATTCATTCAAACAAGTACCATCACCATACATCATTATCCTCAATGGTATGTCATTAAAAAGCTGTTTTGTTGGTTGTTTGTTTCTATATACACTCAATATAAAGAACACACACACTCCTCTTAGCTCTTCTTTTCATTCATTGTAATAGACATATTGTCGGTTTAAAAACCGTAAAAAAATTGAAAGAAAATAAACCGGTGTTTGTGCCTTGCCTCTCTCTCTCTCTCTGGGCGTTTTTAGAGACTGATAAATGAGTAATGACAACTGCGGGTAATAATTATATAGAGAAAGAGGTCTGGGTAACTACTGGACATACTTTTACATACAACATTGCAAACACGTGATCCGTAACTAACATATGGGCGTATAATAAACAGATACACTAACATTCGATGTACTACTCACCAAGAAGATGATAATGTGATGTGAAATTAATTAAAAACAAGTACTCTTATATCATATATACGTATGTATAAATACTAGGACTTTTCTCTATAGATGAATCTACTCAGTGACGGGAACTTCTGATTACTTAGGGTACTAGTACTCAACCTGGCAGTAGGTCTTGGTGTACTGTCAGGAGTAGTAGTACTAATAGTAGCAGGAGAGTAGATGATTGTTTTCGGTTTTGAAAAAGTTGTTGATTTATTCAGAGGGATTTTTGATTTGTTCAGAGGGTACGATGGAGTTAGGATATTGGGATTTTTAGATTGCAATACTTGTTTCCCGTTAGGCTTTTTTATTTGGACAGTGGGAATTATATCTGTACTGGGAAGAATATTACTACGATCACGAGTAGAAGAAGTAGTAGTGCCCGTGCTAAGGGAGTTTGGTTGTCTTTCAGTAGACGAGAAAAGCAGGTGCGTTTCCGTGTGAAGATCTTCTCCTACGTCGTCTTTACTAATATCAAACGAGATTTCGTCTCCGTCTTCTTCATCATCATCACTGGAAATACTAGGGACAACAGTGGTTTTAGGGGTATTAGTAGGCGTAGAGAGCAGTGAACGTTGGAAAAACTTGCTTGCGGTGGAGTTGGTGCTGTGGGACACTAATCTACGCTTGTCAATCATAGTGTTTCCACTAGAAGAGGAAGATGAAGAAGACGACGACTTTGTGAAGTCTGAGACTATGATCCTGTTTCTAATAGCACTGCGGTTGGCTACGACAGTCTTGTTAATCTCAGAACTAGTACTCGTACAAGTAGTCGTAGTCCCACCACTAGGGGAAGTAGTCACATTTTGCGAAGACTTCTTGCTCTGAACAAAAAACGAGTCTATGGTCAGTGATCTCTTGGCAGGTCTGTTCAGTATACTTTCGCACCCACTGACATCCACTTGTTCATTACTCTTAGCACTAGGGGTAATAGTAGGTGTAGAACTACAAGTAGAGAAACTTTGGGTAAGGGCTGTTTCTCTGTTGTGCAAATTTTCCAAGTGGTTTCCTGGAATTTTTTCTCCAAGAGCAATCAAGTGGTGTGCCTCGTGATTGATCAACTCAAACTCAGAAATATACTTCTTCTCACCACTCTCTTTACAAATCCCATACCCAATATATTCGAAAAAATTAGGGTCCAATTGTAAAGGATCTTCCGGTAACGGATTCAACGTGACTAGTTTTTTCAATTTCGGACAAAAGACACGCTGGTATTGGAAACAGATCGTTGCACGCGTGTACTCCTGCATAAAAGACCTTGAAATCTCGTATTTTCCCTCTCTTAGCAACGACAAAATAATCTTGTCCATTTTTCTGTACTTCCTCACCAACTCCATTGCCTTAATTAACCCAACCCTGTTGATCCCATCAGTATAGTCGCACCCGGAAAGACACACCAACGTTTGAAACTCCTGTGTACTCAACTCGTACAGCGGGAATTTCCGGGGAAGATTGGGAAACTCTGAACGACATATCTCAATTGCTTCCCCGTTGTCCTTCAATTTCGTGATTAACGTCTTGCACCCAAAAACAAGTAAATCAGAGTCCTCACTGATGATACCATCCACAAACCCTTGCTGCTCCAAGTACACCATCTGTGCGTCGGCCTCAAATGGCGCAACAACGTACGGAATCCCGTGCACTTTGCAGTACTCGATCCAGCACTTGGCCATCTGCGGCGTGACGTCAACACTCTTCTGGAAGTACTCCCACGCCTTCTTTTTGTCGCCGGACCGGTACAACTCAAGACCGATTCTTCTGTTTTCCACACGCTTCTCACGTCTCTTCAGCTCGGTCCCCTCCTTCGCATCTAATCTGTCCCCATCGAAAACCATATATGGTGTCACGTTGTACTTGAGCCTCAACATCTCGACTTTCTTGATGAAAAAGGACAAGTACCGTGTGGTGGGTTCGCCCAAACACAAATCTTCGCAACAACCGTGTGCAGCACGGTGAAGCCAAGCATACCCATCAACCGCCAACGTGCGGCCTTCATAACGGTGCATCGTCACAGGATGCTGGATCGGCTTCAATTGCGGTAGTAATCCAGTAACACCCATTATATCTTGATTATTTGGATTTTTCTGTCCTGTTGGTGTTTTTCTTTTAGCCAGTCTCTTTTATAACACATATAAGAATAACAGTTAGTCTTTTTAGAATTGCAAGAAATATGAAATCTCACTAGTTCTTTGACATCTTACATATCAATGTACTAACATAAGAAACACAAAACTTTGTACAAAGACAGAGATTCATTCTCACACGCGTACATCATCATCTTGGTTAGTTTTTTTTGTATTTCTTGAGCATTGCATTTGACATTACCCCCATGACCACTGCCGTGTTTTCTGACATAACTTTAGACTCAGGCAGATCTTTCCACTCATAAAACCCTGTACAAAGACAGTACAATTTACGCGTGTAAAAAAATAATTACCACAAGTGTCACATGACTTGGTGGAAGAACGATTGTATAGTTAATGACAAAAAGTCCATTCATCTTACATGGAAACTACATAAAATCTACACACACTAAGACCAGCGTTTTTTATACTAAGTATAAAATTTACACCTCACCAGAATGTCTTTCAGGATACTCATATAGCTTGGAGTAGTCCACTGGTTTGTTGTTCAACAAGGCAGTGTACTTGTCGTAGGACAACTTGCAGAATCTTTGCCAGATTGGAGCAGACACATCGGCAGTTAACCAGAAATCGATGAAATTTGTCTTGCAACCATAATCAGTTGGAACATAAGTAGACGAAAAAGATCTCTTGTTACTGAAAATCCTGAAAAAATTACTGATCCCCAACATCTTGAAACATGCACCAACACAGCACATGTTTTCAACTCGTTGCAAGTATTCCGGTTTGTTCAAAACATTAGTACCAGTAGTCCCCATCTGTGTGTTGTTGCCATCTTCAAATTCAATCTCGTCAAAATTAGTACGGTTGAATTCGTCTCTTGGTGCTGTTTCAAAAATCTCAAAGTCCTTTTCAGAAGAAGTTTTAATACCAAAACTTTTATTTTTTTTCTGGTTTTCTTCAAACTCAAACGTAGTACACCCTTTGAACGTCCAGAATATTTGCATAGCCAACAAGGGAGTCACCCACACAGCTTGCAAGACAAACCAAATAACCATAAACAACATAAATCTATCGTTTTTGTATGCAGCACATAACTCGTCATCTCCCAACAAACCAATACAATCGCTTTTGTAAGTATCTTCCAAATACTCATAATAACCGATACTTCCTCTCAACATCAAAAAAATAGATATCTCCAAAACAATAAGGAAAAAATTAAAGTATTTATGGTTGTTCAACCCAATTTCGTTGTATACCCAGGAACAGTAATGGTCGAATCTTAAAGTAAGTTTCTTGGTAACATACGAGTATCTGCTTCTCAAAGGTTTGTGAATCCAGGTGTTTAAACAAAAAGTTTTAGAGTTATAACTACCCTGGGCCAATAGCTCAGTGATCACTTCTCTCACGGCATCGTTATTTCCTAATGGTTCAACATACCCTGGATCTAAAGTAGCAACGGTAATGAAAAGATATGGCAGCAAAACATAAATGAACACAAATGACACCAAAAAGTAAAAAACCCCTAAGTCTTCTCCGTAAATTAAAACTCTGGTTAAATGCAAATAGATCCCCCAAAATATACTCCCACCCAGAATACCGGAAAATAAAGGACTTCTCATAGCAATGTTTCTCAATGTCGCTTTTTTCGAAAGCCCCGTGACGTTCATATATGACGGTAAAACAAACTTTACCAAAATTTTATACAGGACAAAAAATAATGGTACGGCAACTAAAAACAACCCACCAAAATAGTTCCAAGAGCCACAAGCTTTGAAAACAGTCCCCAAATACAAAAAGGGGGTAAAAAATGTTAGAAGTTTGGCGTTTTTCGCATTTTTGATGTACTTCTTAATAGGGGTCCCCTGCGAGTCCATGCTGTTTTTCCTAAATGCTGCAGTCAAAGCGTCTTCGGTTTTCATTTCTTTTGCAATCAAAAACACGTCTTTATCGTTGTTTGTCTTGGCCTGGAAATCTGATCCACATTCAATCAACTTCTCCAATACATTGGACTGGCCCTTAACCATGGCCCAGTGTAACGGATTGAACCCTTGTTGATCAACTATATTGACACTGGCATTAAACTTCAACAAAGCTTCAACACTGTAGAAGTCACCCTGATATGCAGCCCAAAGCAATGCGGTTCTTCCCTCATTGTCCACTGCATTAATATTGATGGTTTCGTTCAAATCAACGGTGAAAAATAAAAGATACAACACCAGCATGATATTAGAAGACAAAGTGGCCAAATGTAAGATATTAAAGCCTTGAGAGTCAACCAATGTCGCATCAGCACCATTTCTCAACAAATAGTCAACAATATACACAAACCCGTATTTGGCTGCCCAGTGTATAGGAGCCGCATGGGCTCCATCATTCAAGGCGTTCACATTCGCTCCTTGGGAAACCAAAAACTTGACTATAGAAAGTCTATTGTTAATCGCAGCCCAATGTAATCCAGTGATTTTATCATTTTCGTCAGAATCGTGTAGCACGTCAACAAGACCATTTTCAACTAAATCTCTAACCGTTTTCAAATCACCTGACTGACATGCAGCTCTGTATTTCAGAAGTATAGGCTCTTCAGATAAAGGTTCTTCCGTGTTAGATTCCTCTACAAGATTAACACTCTTGATGGATGCAACTGGTTCCAAAGAGTTTAACCCGGTTTCTGGTGAACTTGCATGTATGTCGGTGACTTCATTGCTACTTCCAGCATTAGACTTTACCTCTTCATTGAGTAGACTCTGATTCTCCTCGGACATTACACTAGTTTTTTTTAATCTCTTTCTGTGCTTTTTATTTCTCTATATGCTTACTTTTAAATATTTTTATGATGTATTAATAGATTTAAATTTAGTTTTTCAACCTCAAGTAGCAGGACTCGAAAACAAAAAAAGTTGTGATCTTAATTTTCCGGTGTAAATCAGAAACACACGAAGGTCAACAATTAGTGTGTCTGTTGCACGTGATGTTGTTGATGTTTAGTAATGACAAAAGAGAATCAAAGGGGAACACCAAATTCTGTTTACAAAAATTATATTAACACAGACACGAGTAAACGATGGTCTTTATATTTCAGTGATACAAAATAAGAATAAATTCATTATATACCAAATTTTCTTAGTGCTTCTTGCAACTTCTTATTACCCACAAACTTAGATGCATTCTCACACGACGAACAACTTTCAACGATAGCAAAAACTCTCTCCAAAAGCTCGGCTTCTTCTGGTTGTGACGACATTATTAATACAATGGCGTTAATCAAGGACTCTTGTTCTGCTAAACCATCTGCAATAAATGGAATCCCAGATGCAATGGCAACAATCGCAGTAACAGCCTTTTGGGCTTCGATGTCTTTCAAGTGGAAAAATCTCACTAACATGTCAAACCTTTTCTTAGATTCTGCATTTTCGAAATTGAAAAATTTGACTAAAATTTCTGCAGAACAACTAACACAGTTTAAAACTAACTGAAGTGTTGCTGTTTGAAGTGATGAATCCTCACTGTACAACAATAATTCAATTTTATCATAGTATGATCCTAACATGATCGTTGGGCATATTTTGTTGTAAACTTCGCCAATAGAAGCCAAATTACTTAAACTCACCAAAACTTTCAATACTGTTTTCTTACTTCTAGATTCCAGTTCATTCTTAGCTGGTAACGTTTTTAACAAAAATATTGTCCACAATAGAATATTTTGCTCGTCACCAAAAAGTTTTAAAGGATTCATATTCATGGTTAGTTTCAATAGCGTCTTAAATTCGTAGCCAGTGTAGTTTTGATAGTCCAATTTATATGTATCCAATAAAAAACTCCCAAATGGTAGAACTTTCTGTAGAAATTCTTTATTTTGTTTTTCATTATTGCAACTGATGTTGAAAAGAAGTTGAGATAGAGCTTTTTTAGTGTTTTGAGAAAGTTTACTGGACTGTTCCAAAAGTTCTTTCAAAAACCCCAAGTCCACAATGTAGTCATTGATAAATTCTCTTATTTCTTCAGGACTTTGAACTTTGTCATTTTGACTGGTAGATGCCAAATTTCTCAATTTTTTAAGTTCAGCCAAATCAGCATCTTCATCTTCAGAAGGATCTAACACCGCAGGTTCAGAAAGATGAGCTAATATCAAAACAATTCCATACTTTGTTAAAGAGGTGGTAGGACTGTTCATTTTAAATATTTCCAAAAGCGACATGCAGAAATCGCCATCTTGGCGGAGCTTCATAAGGACAGATGTTTTCAAAGTCAAGTAAGATAAACCTTCAACAGCTAAACCGACCTCGTAAATTGATGAATGTTTGTGGTTTACAATTTTTTCAATGAAAATATCGGCTAAATTTTCTAAAGATATATTTTGTTCTCCTAACTTCTTAATATCCCACATTTTCACCAAAACACAAGCAGCAAAAGTATCCAATGACTTATCATTTAGACACTTAATCAAAGGTTCAACATATTTTGAGGAAATGTATTGACGAGCTTCCGGCTCATGGCAACTAGTGTTTAGTGTTTTCAATACCTGTTTAATTACAGTGGAATTAGAAGAGTTCTTTGTTACTATATCAATCAAAATCTTCTGAAAATCAGAAGTAAGAAAAACAGTTTTGCATACATCTGGAATTCTTGGGAAAAACTCGATTATTGTGTTGGTCAAAATAAAAAATGATTTGAACTCGTTGATGTTTTCGTGTGCTTCAATACTTAGCGCTTCCAAGTAGTCTTGAAATGACGCATCAAATTGAGTTGTGTTTAGATCACGCAATTTCATCATTATGTGGCAGATCAAGCCATTTGTTTTGTTTTCTTCATCATCTAAGTTCAAAAATTTTGGAAGCAATTGAATTAGAAATAACAACTCGTCAAATGACAAACTCCACTTTTGAAAAATATCGGTGTTCTCAAGAACAACTCGTAAAAAGTACAAAGACTTGATGTTAGATTCTTCAAAGTAAGATCTGAACAGGACATTGAAGCCTGTACCGTTTGTACACATAGCTTCAGTTAAAATCTGAATCACAGGATAGTCAATCTTGGGATTGTAGTCTAACTTGGCATTGCTGCACAAAAATAACTTCAAACACTTTTCCCAATTGTCCGCAATTTTTTTAATAAGGTGGGCTTTCACTATTTCATTACTCTGAGCTGCTCTTATCCATATAGTCTGCCAATTTTCAGATATAGCTGGATCCAAAATTGTGTGATCAATCGCCTTCATATAGTCATCATTATCTTTCTGACCATCTGGTGACGTCTTCAGGGTTTCAAATTTGTTGCAAACCTCGTCTATTTCTGTCATTATTTTTGATATTTATAAGATATAATGTATTGGACGACTGGGTCTTGGTTTTCTTTTATACATATTGTTGTAGGGGTAGAAACTTTCTGCATTACATTTGAATTAGAAAACTGCGATCTGGAAATGAAAAAAAAAATCACCGAATCATTCTTAACTTCCGGAAAAAACCGCATGCAGTGAAGTAAGGAAATATATTTGATTTTCACATTTATTGAGGTGCTGAGTAAAATCATAGCTAATTCCAAGAAAGCAACAAAACCATCAGGTATCTTTGAAGATGGAAAGTCACAGGCTACCATTTGCTGACCAACCCGCAATAATAGTTGCCAATAACAAGGACGATGAAGTTAGCTCGTTGCTTGCAGATAAATTGAAAGAATTGGTTGCTTTATTGGGAGAGAAAAGTTACATGACTAAATTATTGAGAAAATTAAACTGGAACACTGACATTTCAATAGATATGGTTAGCAAGTTTTTATATTATTTGTCAACCGTCTACCTGGGAGTCAGGACACCAGGTCAGGAATTTGCAGACATTAACTTGGCCAGCAATTTAGATACAAACCCTAGTTGGCAAAAATACGCAAAAAGACTAATATACATTTTAGGACATTCTGGAGGTGTACATTTCTTACAAAGACTATTTACAAAACTGTTCAAAATCAGTGAAACAAAGATGAAGGTATTTGGACAGGCTCATTTGGCTACTTTTTATCTAAGTTCTAAATACAGGTTTTTCTGGGACCGGATGCTGGGCATGCGGTATGTGCTTCAACATGATTTCTATGATGATGAGGAGAAAGAATATAGAGAAAAGTATCACCAACAATTCAAATCCGTGGGTAGATTAATTTTATTGAAATTAGCATATGACGTTGTATATCCAAAAATTTCAGATCTGATTTCTGGATTAAAAAGAAAGCCCAGTTCAGACTCAAAGAAAATAAATATACCGAGTACTGAGACCCAGATAATAGATTTATCCGATCCTTTGCAGCTTACATATATCCCGGAACATGCTCGCTCATGTATATTGTGCAGTTCGGAAATGGTTTCACCGTCTTCTGGTAAATGTGGGCATGTATTTTGTTGGACTTGCCTTATTGAATGGTGCAAGGGCAAGAAAAATTGCCCATTGTGCAGACAGGCTTGTTTGCCACAAGAAGTTATTCCCCTACATTGATACTATATAAAACCCGTTCCTTACAGAATAAATATTAAATTTGGTGGCAAATATTGAATGTGTTTTTACCAGGACTTTTAATTGCAATCATATCTATATATATAAAATACTACTTTTAAGTTTTAATACATTCAAGTCACAAAATTTCAAATACCAATATGCATCAATAGCTGTTTTTTACCCTTTTTACCCTTGCCTTTGTCGTCTGGAATTTGTTTCAGAAGATTTTCAACATCAAAAGGATCATAAGCTTTTTTAGGACCTGCTTTCAAGGCAGCATGGAAGTTACCTGGAGTGCTCTGGATGATTGGATTGACTGGTGGGGCTCTCTTCACTTGCACTGTAGGAAGAGGTGGGAATTTCGACTGATCAACTGAAACACGGCCCTTGTTTGTTCCCGTGCTACTTGCAACAGTACCTCCAAGACTACGAGTTACAGTGGTTGCTGCTGGTTTTGCTGCTGGTGTGCCGTAAATATCTTGGAAACTTGGGGTGCTAAATTTATTTTTTTGTGAGTTGATAGTAACGGATGAGCCAATAGTTTTTGCAGGCTTCTTAGTTTGTTTAGAAGTAGCGTTATAGTTCGAGCCAGGTAATGCAGGGAAGTTCATTCTGCTGGCTCTACTGGAACCAACCCTTGACGAGGAGTTGCCGGCCCAGGAAGAATTAAACGCATGGGTGGAATTACCACCGTCCAACGGAGGAAATTTCATGGCCAAATCAGATTTTTGTTTCTCACTTTTCAAATTTTCATAAATAGCCAACAACTCTTTGTTTTTAATTCCTCCACTAGGGAATAAATTGGCAAACTCATAAAATAGCAAAGAAATATCATGTTCTGCTTCTGTGAACAAGGACTCGTATTTTTTCAATAGTTCACGGGCAGATATAGCGTCGTTGGAATAATCTGTGTTCATTTTGGTGAAACTTTCAAAAGTACTCAAGTTGTAATGCAAGTAATGTCTAGCTCTTTCTTCAAATCTCAATCTCTTCACATTATTATTTCCTGAGTCACTGTTGGTGTTTTGATTATGTCTGTTCCCCAGAGATTGTGATCTAACATATGCTTCTTCGTTTTGATTTTGAAGGAAAGACGGTTGGAAAGTAGATAATTCCGATTGGAACCTTCTACTGTTTTCACGGGCATTAGCGATTCTGTTGTTTGTGTTACCGTTGGAATAATTGTTGTTGAAACTATCTAACAGATTCAAGTTTTTCCCAATGCCATGATCCTGGACCATGTGTGCCTGCATGTCTATTTCTGTTTTGAAAACCACGAATTTGGCGTCAAGACATTGTCTTTGTGTACAAACAAAATGTGAGTTTTTGAAATGCTCAAACAGCTGGTTGTAATCTTTAAACCACTGTGGGTTTTTCGGATCAACTTGATGACATACGTGACATCTTTCGTGATGTTCTCTCATGTGTTTGTATAATTCATCATCAGAATAAAACCTTTTACCAGAGCAAAATCCACACACCGGATGACCAAAAAAACCATTTTTTGGGTCACCTTTGGTGTTATGAGTTTTCAATTCGTCATGAGTAAAAACATCCATTTCAGATGGGAATTCAAATTTGAATTCTGCACAAATGGTACATATCGTTCTATTATGTGTTTTTTTTAAGTGAGAGTTGTAATCATTAAAATTTTTAAAGACTTCATCAGTCTCCTTCATTGGGCATCTGTAGTGTAGCAAGTCGGAAACTTTCTCGTGTGTGTCTTTTTCCAAAAAGTGGAAACTGGTTTCAGGGTCTGTATATTCAAATGTTGACCCTGCTAGATCAGAATATTCCTTGTGAGCTTGAGAGGTGAAAATCAAATCTTTATATTCGGATCTACAAATCAAACAGTGAGGTTTTTTGTACAAGGATCTCTGTCTCAAGGTACATTTATGGCAAGTTTTATGGCCACAGTCAGATAGTGCAACAATGACCAACTTTTCTGTACAGATAAGACATGTTTCTATATCTTCGGAGTCGTCAGCACCGTCAGTGCTAGAATTTTTTTGGGAAA
>JAJMDI010000023.1:0-17253 GCA_030573535.1 Hanseniaspora occidentalis var. citrica
ATTAGATACTATTAGATTCATTAACTACTACTTCAGTATTAATAAGATCTAAGACCTTTTTCCATTCAATATTAAATTAAAAAAAAATAATTAAATATCGTTATAAATTACTATAATGGTGTTTACCCGCTCTTCACGTCAGTCTACTGACCAAAATGAAAACTCGGAAGATTTTGCCACCGCACAAAACCTTCAACATAAGTCAAAAAAAAATAAGGAAAAGTGAAATCTCTACTGATGGAGAAAAGTTTTTTTTGTGAAAAAAATTCGAGCTCGTCGACTTGTAATGCAAAATCCGGCCGTATGAAATGATCAAGTGAGTTGGCTCAGATCAAGAAATATTTATAGGGCATAATTGCCACATTGAAAATACTCAAAAAATATAAAAACATCATCATAATCGTTACCCGCCATTAAGTTTATGGCTTTTCCGTTGTTTGCTTTTATTGTTGTTTATTGAAATTAGACGCTGAGATATTCATTAAAACAAACATTCTCATTGCTTATGAACATGATTGGAAATAATAATATAAAAGAATCAAATAAACCATCAGCATTAGTAAGTATGTTATCATTATATTTAAAAGATGATTGATAATATGCTTGGGGTTTTAAAACAACAAGTGAAGCACAAATGTGCAAGCTTATGTATTGGTCTAAAGGTCAAAACGAACATGGTTAAATTATATATACAATCAATACTCTGCTTATATATAAAAGTTGCAAAACGAATTTTTTCAAGCTACATGCATAGGTAAATTTCCTATTACGAGCTTAAACAAAAAGAACAAACACAGAAAAAAAAAACAATATATTGCAGGTCCTCTAGAGATTTTGAATTCCACGATGTTGTGCTCACAAAACAAAAAACCCAAGGACACCGGACATCAAAGCAAACACACAACTGTGCATACCTTTTTTAGATGCATTGTTCACAGCAGCACTCACAGTGATAATACCTGATGAAACAGTTTGAGAAATCATACTTTTTGTTCTGGTTTGACTCAGAGTTTCAACGTAGTAAGTGGTGGAAACAGTTGGTTTACCATCAGCACCAGTGAAAGTAGACAAACCAGTGGAGTAGGTTGATGGGGCGGAACCAGTGTAAGCAGTGAACTCAGTGGTGACATAAACAGGAGTTTCAACGTAGTAAGTGGTAGAAACAGTTGATTTACCATCAGCACCAGTGGTGGTCAAGTAACCAGTGGAGTAGGTAGAAACAGTGGAACCAGTGTAGGCAGTGTACTCAGTGGTGACATGAGATGGTGTTTCAACGTAGTAAGTGGTGGAAACAGTTGGTTTACCGCCAGCACCAGTGAAAGTAGACAAACCAGTGGAGTAGGTGGATAGAGTGGAACCAGTGTAAGCAGTGTACTCAGTGGTGACATGAGCTGGAGTTTCAACGTAGTAAGTGGTAGAAACAGTTGGTTTACCGTCAGTACCGTTGAAAGTGGAGTAGCCAGTGGAGTAGGTAGAAACAGTAGAACCAGTGTAAGCAGTGTACTCAGTGGTGGCATGAGCTGGAGTCTTGACGTAGTAGGTGGTAGAAACAGTTGGTTTACCGTCAGTACCATTGAAAGTGGAGTAGCCAGTGGAGTAGGTTGATGGGGTGGAACCAGTGTAAGCAGTGTACTCAGTGGTGGCATGAGCTGGAGTCTTGACGTAGTAGGTGGTAGAAACAGTTGGTTTACCGTCAGTACCATTGAAAGTGGAGTAGCCAGTGGAGTAGGTTGATGGGGTGGAACCAGTGTAAGCAGTGTACTCAGTGGTGACATGAGATGGAGTTTCAACGTAGTAAGTGGTGGAGACAGTTGGTTTGCCATCAGCACCAGTGGTGGTCAAGTAGCCAGTGGAGTAGGTTGATGGGGTGGAACCAGTGTAAGCAGTGTACTCAGTGGTGGCATGAGCTGGAGTCTTGACGTAGTAGGTGGTAGAAACAGTTGGTTTACCGTCAGTACCATTGAAAGTGGAGTAGCCAGTGGAGTAGGTTGATGGGGTGGAACCAGTGTAAGCAGTGTACTCAGTGGTGACATGAGCTGGAGTTTCAACGTAGTAAGTGGTAGAAACAGTTGGTTTACCGTCAGTACCGTTGAAAGTGGAGTAGCCAGTGGAGTAGGTAGAAACAGTAGAACCAGTGTAGGCAGTGTACTCAGTGGTGGCATGAGATGGTGTTTCAACGTAGTAAGTGGTGGAAACAGTTGGTTTACCGTCAGCACCAGTGAAAGTAGACAAACCAGTGGAGTAGGTAGAAACAGTAGAACCAGTGTAAGCAGTGTATTCGGTAGTAGCGTGAGCTGGAGTTTCGACGTAGTAGGTGATGGAAACAGTTTTTTTGCCATCAGAACCGACGATTGTTAAGTAACCGGTGGAGTAAGTGGTGAATGAAATACCGCTGTAAGGGGTGTTGACGGTGGTAGAAGAAGTTACAATTGGGGTTTTGACGTAGTATGTGGTGGAGACAGTTTCTTTACCATTGGTACCAGTAGTTGTTAAGTATGCAGCAGAGTATGTGGTAGTTTCAGTACCGTTGTATGGCTCGTTGACAGTGGTAGCACCAGAAATGAATGGAGTGTAAACGTAGAAAATAGTAGAAACAGTTTCTTTGCCATTTGTGCCGACAGAAGTGATAGCTGAGGTTGAGTAAGTTACCGTTGAACTGACAGAGGCGGGTGCCATATCTGTTGAGTAAATGTAAGAGATTGGGGTAGCAACGTGGTAGATGGCAGATACGGTTTCTTGGCCGTCGCTGTTGATAGTAGTGACATATTCAGTCGAATATGTGGTAGTATCAGATACGTTTGCTGGGTTTGTTGTGAAACTGGAGGTTTCGTCGATTGGGGTTTTGACGTAGTAGATGGTGGACTCCGTCTCAATACCATTAGCACCAGTGATTGTAGCGACGGTGGTGGAGTAAGTTTTAGATCCAGTAACAGAAGCAGGAGTCAGCTGTTCTGTGGTTGTTTCTTGAACAGGAATTTTGACATCGTAAATACTTGAAACAATAACCATACCGTTAGAGTTAGTGGAAGATACAACTTGGGTTGTGTAAGTTTCTGTGACTGAGCCTTCGTAGGTGGAGTAAGAAGTGAAATTGTTGTAGGTAATTGGTACTTCCACTTTTCTAAAAACAAGAACACCTTCTTGATCATCAGCAGGATTAGTGTATGTTCTACTTGTTAATTCTGTTTCAATGGCTGTAATTCCTGTCATTGTAGTTGTGGTAATATATTTTTCAACAGTCAGGGTGGTTGGGGTTGGAACATAAACAACTTTTTCTTCAACGGTTTCAGAAGTGACTACTCCATCAGTGGTAAAAGTCAAAAATGCGTTTGTTTCAACTGTAGAAACAAGCAAGTTAGTCCAGTATTCAGTGGTGGTCGCAATTTTGTCATCACATACATAGTCTAAGTCTTCTTCAGAACTAAAAATATAACCAGTGTATACACTACTGAATGTTTCGTTAAGCGGCGTAGTGTATTCAAAATCAAACGCACCATCACTTCCCAGGTTTGTATATAAAATTCTCATTGGGTAATATTTATCTGCTAAAAGCTCGACTTCTATCATTTGACCTTCTGAGTTTCTTGTATATGTGTCTGCCCAGTTTCTGCTGATGTCTTCAGAAGTTATGTCAGATGTGCTATTCCCAGAACTTTGCTGACAACATGGAAAAGCATTCCCTGCACCAAAACTAATATAAGCAAAATCATCAACATATGAAATCCAAAATTTGTATAGACCAGAAACTGGAGCATAAAAATAGGCTCTACCTTCCATGGAAAAATGAGCAAGAGAAATGTCAGAAGTACCTTCATAATCAAAATATGTCGGGAAGTATGGTTCCCACATTGAATTTCCAAAATAATTTGTGTAGCTCAGTGTTTCAACACCAACTGCATCACCCCAGTAAGTATGAGTTGAATATCCATAATCAACAAATGCAGTACTTGTATATCCTTCGTTACCTATAGGATATGAATAAAAGCTTAGGTCAAAACCTTCGCGTAACTTATAATTAGGAGGCAGATTGCAAGCCTCCAAGTAAGTGTCTGCGGCTGCATGATTCCAGAACAAGACTATACTTGTTAAAACAACAAATCTGTCTAATATCTTAGAATAAGTCATTTTGTTTTTGGGGTTTTAGTTTTTTTTGTTAATTAATTATGGCAATGTTGTGAAGCTTCAGATAAGGTAGAAAACTATAATAGCATTCAACGATACTTCAACTGGCGATTAAATGATTAGTGAAAAAAAACCAACATTATGTTAAAAAACTATGTTTTATTTAAATATTTTTAATTTTGAATTTGCAGTTAAAAGAATTATGATAACTGGCTTTTGATTAGTGTAATTTTGCAAAACATTAAAGCACCTATATAAAACTTTAATTTTTTGTTGTGAATATCTCACAAGTTTTTGAAAACCCTTTTGATAGTGTAACTATGAAACTAATAGCCAATGTTTCTGCATTTTGACTACCGCCTCCCGTAATATCTAAAATTTCTTTTTAAAAAAAAACAATCAATAGAAAGGTTAATGCTTTGATCATTTTTAAGAATGACTTATGTGTTTGGTTAAAATTAGAATTAAAAGTATTAAAGTCATAGAAAATTTATTTCACAACTACAAGTTAAACTTGAAGTAAGCTGATTTCATGTCTTTTTCGCCTGTGCGTTCAGTTCTCAGAACAAAGCTATGTCTTTCATTATTTCGAATCTGATTTATACTTGTAATATTTTACTCAAGTAGTATTTATGAATACTCATGGCGTCATCATTTACTATTAATTCCCAAGTTAGCCATTTCGTACAGTTGAATCACAGATACTCATGTAAGAAGCATCATACAATGTTGATGAAAAAACTTAACACCTCTCAAAACACTGCAGATGTGAAAAATACAAAATTTTTTAAATTTCTTTTTTTTGTTTTTAATTTTTTTACCTTCAAAAATAGTTTCCTAAATTGTTTTGATATTTGTCCTGAAAGGCATGAAAAAAACATAAAACTAGGCTATTTTCAAAAATTTAAAATCTACGATGTTATGTAGGGGTTTTTTTTTTTTGAAAATTAAACTATCAAAAACCGTAGTCGTTTGTTCTTGTGTTAATGTCTAATTTTTGTTTTGTAATCAGAAGAGAATTTTCAATGTTTATGTTTTTTTGTAGGTGAATGAAATTACCGTATTTTAAATGAATACTTGTTTGTTTTTGCAATGAATCTTACTTGGTATGTTTCAACATTGAGATTGAATTAGCATATTTATTTAGTATTGTGAATGTTTGTAATTGCTTTTTTTATTATATTTTTTTTTATTTTGTTTTTTTCATCTGCATAATTTGACAGCACTTAAACTCAAAATGAAGAAAGAAAATCAGTTTTTTTTTTTTGTTTTTGGGAATGTAGGTGAAACAAGAAATATTTTTCTTGTTAAATAACATCATAAATTGTAGGTGTTCTTCTTAGGACATCCATGGGACAAAAAAATAAAATGTTGATAATTTTGAATTTCACCAAAGATTACAGACACAATAAAAAAGTGACATCACGAAAACTTAATGTTTTTAAATAAAAATTTAAATTGACCAAGAAAAGACGCACATTTCCAAATTTTTTTGAAAATTTTTCAATATATGATCACACATTGTTCCATACGGTATTAATGTGTTTCAATATTTTTATTTCTCTCTCTCTCTCTCTTTTTGGTTTTGTAATCTTTGCAACTTGTTTTTAAATTTTGGTTGTGTTAAAAATACAATCAAAAGCCTCCTTTTATTTCACACGTCTAAATTCAGATAAGACAAGGTGGGTTGGAAAAACTACTTCAAAAACTTGTTCTGTGTTTAAAGATTATTACATACGTGATTCAAAGTGCGGTATATTCTACGGAAAACCCATTCTAAGTAATCAAACTTAAAAATGAGGATAGTCAATAAATGTCATTTAGTACGAAAGAAAAACATTAAATACTCGAACTTTAATTTTTTCTTTTTTTTGCAAAAAGGCTTGGCTTAGTTTATTTGAGACATGTATTTTAAGATAAAAAACAAGACAAGTTAATGTGCTGATATCTATACATTTAAGATTAAACGTCTAAACAAAAATTGTTTTTGAATGGCTCACAGAGTCAAAACTTTTTTTTGCAGCTAGAAAAATAAAATAAAATAGTATAAATTTTGTTCTTCTCGAGTAATGAGTGCATCGTGATTAAAAAATAAATCGATCGATATAGCCGATTTTGTTGTAGATTATTACGATGTACATCAATGATCATTCAGTTTGCGTTGGTATGGAAACGAGAGGCAACCCCACCCTGCCGAATAATATTCACCACGTGCTAGAGAGTTTGCCTAAGAGTGATTTTTGTGGCTTTTTGATTCATTAATTATAGATAAACATTTTACCTTGATTTGCTCTCCATATGCAGAAGAAATTTTTGGAATTTTTTTCAAAACTTGTTTTGCTTTTAAAAGCTTCATGCGGGTAACAAACTAAAAACAGTTTTTGCTGTTCTAACTGCTTAGACTAGACTTTCTTAACTGTTCCATCTAAAGAGTTGAATAATCAAGTACATTGCCTGTTTTAGTGCTTATATTGAAGCCTTTTCAATGTCGTATGATTTAAAATTATTTTGAAACAAGAATATAACTCTACAACTCAATAAAACTACCTACATCTTGTCACAATATTTTCAATTTCACTACCAGCGTAATCCACCGTACAGTTTTTATTTCTGAGCCGGGTATTTTACAGAATGACAAAAAATATGACAAGTAAAATGATTGATGCATTTCTTTCTTGATGTTGTTTTAAAAAGCTGCATTCTAGAACCAATTTAAACACACATTACGCAATTATAATATACTTTCCACGTCCATCAATAGTATAAAAACACAAACTCAGAACCTTTTAATATTATTGATCATAACATTTTGGTTTGAATAAGAAATGCGACACAAAGGTTAAATAATTTTAACCAGGAAAAGATTACCATAGTTTGTATGTTACGGGACCAGATACATTTTTGTTACTTTTGAATCAGTGGTGAATAAACATATGCACCAATTCATTTAAAAACTTTTAAAGAACATTTTTAGAGTTTTAAAACTTACATATTTGATATATAATTAATTTGAAAACAAGGGACTTTGAGTTTCTGAAACGCATTTCAGAAAAAGAACGTAAATAAAAAAGACGGACAAATTTATTGCAATATTGGCAAATACATCATAGCTCAATCACAAAAAGAAAACCCCAAAGAAAACAGACATCAAGGCAAAAATATTTTGGTGTAAATTATTAGCAGATGCACCGTTTTCATTAACACTGGAGATAGTTTCACTTGAAGAAACGGTTTTTGAGATCACGCTGCTTGATTTAGTGTAACTTGAAGCTTCGGTATCCAAAGTAGTAGAAAAAGTTGGTTTACCAACAGAACCAGTGGTAGCGTAAGATGGGATTTCAACATAATAGGTGGTGGAAGTGGTGACTTTACCATCAGCACCAGTGGTGGTTTCATAACCAGTAGAGTAGGTGGATGGAGTAGAACCAGAGTAGGTGGTGGAGACCTCAGTACCAATAAATGGAGCTTCAACGTAGTAAGTGGTGGAGGTGGTGACTTTACCGTCAGCACCAGTGGTGGTTTCAAAACCAGTAGAGTAGGTGGATGGAGTAGAACCAGAGTAGGTAGTGGAGACCTCAGTACCAATAAATGGAGCTTCAACGTAGTAAGTGGTGGAGGTGGTGACTTTACCATCAGCACCAGTGGTGGTTTCATATCCAGTAGAGTATGTGGATGGAGTAGAACCAGAGTAGGTGGTGTAGACTTTAGTACCAGTGAATGGGGTTTCAACATAGTAGGTGGTGGAGGTAGTGACTCTACCGTCAGCACCAGTGGTGGTTTCATAACCAGTAGAGTAGGTGGATGGAGTAGAGCCAGAGTAGGTGGTGTACAATTTGGTACCTGTGAATGGGGTTTCAACATAGTAGGTGGTGGAAGTGGTGACTTTACCATCAGCACCAGTGGTGGTTTCATAACCAGTAGAGTAGGTGGATGGAGTAGAACCAGAGTAGGTGGTGGAGACCTCAGTACCAATAAATGGAGTTTCAACATAGTAGGTGGTGGAAGTGGTTGGTTTACCGTCTGCACCAGTGGTGGTCATGTAGCCAGTAGAGTAGGTGGATGGAGTAGAGCCAGAGTAGGTGGTGTAGACTTTAGTACCAATAAATGGAGCTTCAACGTAGTAAGTGGTGGAGGTGGTGACTTTACCATCAGCACCAGTGGTGGTTTCATATCTAGTAGAGTATGTGGATGGAGTAGAACCAGAGTAGGTGGTGTAGACTTTAGTACCAGTGAATGGGGTTTCAACATAGTAGGTGGTGGAGGTAGTGACTCTACCGTCAGCACCAGTGGTGGTTTCATAACCAGTAGAGTAGGTGGATGGAGTAGAGCCAGAGTAGGTGGTGTACAATTTGGTACCTGTGAATGGAGTTTCAACATAGTAGGTAGTGGAAGTGGTTGGTTTACCGTCTGCACCAGTGGTGGTCATGTAGCCAGTGGAGTAGGTGGATGGAGCGGTTCCATTGTAAGTTCTGTAAAAGTTTGTTGTTTTCGCTGGGGTTTCAACATAAAAAACCGTTGAAATTGTTTCTTTGCCGTTGGAACCTGTAGTGGTGATAAATGAAGTTGCGTAAGTGCTGGTGCTACTAATAAAAGCAGGTTTCATATTAGTAGAAACATTGTCAATAATTGGAGTTTTGACGTAGTATGTGGTGGAGACAGTTTGTTTACCATCAGTACCAGTGGTTGTTAAGTACTCAGCAGAATATGTTTCAGTTGTAGTCCCATTATATGGAGCGTTGACAGTGGTAGCACCAGAAATGATAGGAGTGTGAACGTAGAAAATAGTAGAAACAGTTTCTTTGCCGTTTGTACCAACAGAAGTGATAGCCGAGGTTGAGTAAGTTACTGTTGAGCTGACGGAGGCTGGTGCCATATCTGTTGAATAAACGTAAGAGATTGGTGTAGCGACATGGTAAATTGCGGAAACAGTTTCTTGGCCGTTGCTGTTGATAATAGTGACATATTCAGTCGAATATGTGGTAGTATCAGATACATTTGCTGGGTTGGTTGTGAAGCTGGAAGTTTCGACAATTGGGGTTTTGACGTAGTAGATAGTAGACTCTGTTTCAATACCATCAGCACCAGTGATTGTAGCGATGCTGGTGGAGTAAGTTTCGGAGCCAGTAACAGAAGCAGGGGCTAGTTGTTGAGTAGTTTTTTGTTGAACTGGGATTCTAACATCGTAAATACTTGAAACGATAACCATACCGTTAGAGTTGGTGGAAGATACGACATGGGTTGAGTAGGTTTCTGTGACAGAGCCTTCGTAGGTGGAGTAAGAAGTGGAGCTGTTGTAGGTAATTGGGACTTCGATTTCTTCATTGACAGAAACTGTAACTTGATCATTAACTGTGTTAGTAATGTTAGAAGTCAAAACCAATGTAGTAAGAGCGGTGATTCCTTTTGTAGTGAAAGTTTCAATTCCAGTGATTGTAGTTGGGGTTGGATGATAAACAATGTTTTCTTGAGCAACTTCAGTAGAGACAACACCATCAGTAGTAAAAGTATAAGAAGCAACTGTTTCAATGGTGGTTGCATAAGTTTGATCCCACTGTTCGATTAAGGTCAAAATTTTATCATTACACGTTTCTGCAGCGTCAACTGGCCCACTGTACACATAGTTGGTATAAACAGCACTATAATCAGTCATACTTGGAGATTTAAATTCAAACTCAAAAACTGCCAAGTTAACAATATTGACATACATGACTCTGACAGGATAGTATCTACCTTCTAACAACTCAACAGTGAATGGACCTGTGCCTTTGTGAGCAAAATCACTACTTGCAATATGACTTTTATCAGTAACTTGGTCAGAGCCGGATTGCTGCTGACAACAAGGAAAAGCATTGTCAGCACCAAAACTGATAAACGCATAATCATCAGCCCAAGGTAAACGAAACGTGTAAGAGCCTGATTCAGGGGCACGAAAGTAACCGGTACCAACCATTGTAAAGTTTGCAGAGTTGAAATCAGAAGAACCTTCATAGTTGAAATAAGATGGAAGATAAGTAGAGTAGTCATGTTTGTTTACATAATAATTTGTGTAAGAAAGTGTTTCCACACCACTGGCAATTCCAAGCAAAGTGTTTGTTTTGTAACCACTTTCAAAAAAGTTTGATTCGGTGTAGTCAGAAGCAGCATATTTGTATGTGTAATATCTTATGTCAAAACCATCTCCTAATTCATAAGAAGAGGGAATTCTACACCCTTCTAAATAATCTGCAGATGCTTCTTTAAAAAAACTTGTAGCGATTAAACCAGCAAGAGCTACCAATATTGGTTGTTGCATGATTGAGTTGATTTGTTTTTGGTTTATTGTTTTGGAATTTTGTTATTGAAAATATAGCTTGAAATTAATGCATTTTTTCAAAAATAAAAATTATGTTCATTAAAAAACTAGCTTTCTTAAATACAATTTTTTTTTTGACTTGAATCAAATGTTGTCAATTTTAAAAACATGCTTTACACTGTTAAGCAAAAAAAAAATTAATTCTATAATAGTCATTTTTAATGTAACACTTTAGGTGATATCATTTTCAAAAGTAAAAATTACATTCTTGTCTAAACACAAATTTAACAAGCTACAGCAAAAAAGTTAAAAATCTGTTTATTTTTGAACTCATAAAAGACAAAAAAAAAACTCGTTTTGAAAATACGGATATCTAAAAAATGTTATAGTATAAGGACTGCGAGAATCTTCAAGTTTTTTCTTTTTTGTTAGTTATCTTGTTACATAATTATGTATATAATGTAAGTTTGAAGTTGCTTGCGGGTTTTTACTAAAGTATTTTTTTGAAACTTATGAAACATCCAAATGTTATTTTTCTAAATGCCACAGTCAAAAAATTAAAATAAAATTATCAGTTTGTTTTAAAATAAAAAAACTAATCATTATGAACCAGAGTTAATGTAAAATGACCCACAGCACAAATAACTTTAAAAGAATCTAAATTCAATACAGACATATAAAATAAGCAACATTGCATCACTGTTTTATTTATTTGTCAAAAACACAAAACACTGATTTCAAGTGTTGATCAAAAATTGTATAGGAAAAATTCTTGTTCACTTCATTTCTTTTCAATTACCGTAATATACTCTGAAGTTTCAAGCATTTGGTATAACACATATTTTTGAGATAACAAAATAAATTTGGTGTTTTTCATGCTGCAGAACTAAAGCACTTCATTAAGTCAAAAAAAAAAGTATGTGAAACTCAAAACATTTACAGAATTCTATGTTTGTTCTCTGTGATTTTAAAGTGTTTACTTGTGTATTAAGTTTTTAGTGAAATGTTTTTAAATTATAACTGTCATTTCTTTTTGAATAGTAAATACGGCAATGACTATTAAGGCTTGGATTAATTTTTTGATCGCTACAATTTTTATGAGTCAGTGAATGATTTGTTAATATTATATATTTACTATATATGCAACTTACATCATACATAGCTGTATAATACCTGTAGATTGAAAAGCCTAATATTTGCTTTAAAATATCAATAGTTCGAAGTTATGTGTTTAATGTCTTAGCAAATTTTTTAAAACTTTCATTTGTTTTTTTGTACAGACATATTTACATTTAATCACTGTATATTTAAAATTTGTTCTAGCTGGTTGTTCAAGAGCAACATAAATTTAAATATTTGTCAACAAAAATAATGGAAAATTGTATAATCACTAATTTATATAGAAGAAAACTACGCGTATATTTCATACCGTTTCTTGTAATCAACAAACCAGTAAAAAATAAACAAATATTTACAATTTCAAAAGGCTTTGCTAGAGTTCTGTGTAACTTTAATAGCTCTAACTTCAAACAAAGTATATATGTAGGATTTCAACTTCTGGACTAAGAAATAATGGCACGAGTTGTGCTATGCCCAATGTATCATCATATAGTCAACATGTTGTAGTTAAAAACAAACTTTTAAAACACTGATTTTCGACTTTACAAAGACATAAAAAGAATAATGTGTTTAATTTATGTTTTTTTTTTTTATTGAAAAGTTAGCCAGAAAACCTAGCAGTGAGCTGCCTACGTGATATTATAAATTTTTTTATAGATAAATAATCTGGTTTTGCATAGTTCTAAAAATATTTTTGTTTTCTTTTGTTGCTGTTCATAGTGACATCTGAATTACATAATTTTTATTTAGCTGTAAAATATCCGCAAACTAACTCTTTGATCATGTTTCATAAATACAAAAACACATAGAAAAGACTCCAGACAATCATTTATTTATGCAAATGGTTTCTTTTTTAAAAAAACATCAGAAATGCTCGCAAAAGAAGTGGCCGTTTTTATCTTTTGTTTTTTTGCTTATTCTTAGAAAGGTCGATATTAAAGGCAATATATCACGTCCCTCAGCTTTTTTGTTGAATACTACTATGATTAATACTCTTTGAAGCAAATAATTACCGAAATTTTCTATTTGATGATTAACAATCAAATATTATTTAAATAACTTTGAAGTTATTTGTTTACTCTGCGGCTTTGATTGCTAATGATTTTAAACGGGAAGGGTTTTTTTTTGTTTTTCTCTTCTTTTTGTTTATCTTCTTTTTAGCGTTTTCAATCACAAAATTTTATTTTGTTATAAAATCGTCTGCTGGGTTTGACAAGCTTGGTGGTTAAAATTAAAGAATAGTTGAAAAAAAAAACACCCAAGCAAACAAACTCCCTACGAAGGAATCAGAGAGAGCTTAAAAATATTTTTTGTTTCAGATCAACAAAGTTTTTTTTTTTTTTTTTTTTTAATTTGTAAAAATAACACTTTTGCTGTCTGCTGGGTTTTAACAGGATTTCATAAATTCTTTCTTTAAAAAAATATGTTTTGTCAAATTTAAACTAGGTTTGAAGTGCAAAATTCTTTTTCAATCTTATTGAACGAACATCTTCAGTGGGGGTGTAAAACAGAGTAAACTAAGTTGTTTTTTCAACATTTACAACATTTTTTAAAGCTAGAATTCTTTAATGACATCACTTGTTTCATCTTACTGCTTTGTTTTAAAAAACCTTACGAGAGTCATTAAAGAATCTTAAATATAAGCTTTGAAGAAGTAATTTTAGTGACGGGCTGTAAATTTTCTTTGTTCCTTTATTTCTTTAGACTATAATTATGAAACCAAATTAGTTAAATATAATTCAATAAAAAAGTTTTGTTTAAAGTATTGTGAATAATATATTAACTAGCAGATTAATGTTGTAGTTGGGAAAATGTAAACTTTTTGACTTCTTTGATTAGAATACAGGGGATTCAGTAAATGGATTGCAGCAGGGCACTGCTCAGATGGCAATAATTCATAAATAACATATCATATATAGAGATTGAGGGGTATTATGTGACATAAAAGTTTGCCTGATTTTTTGGATTCAAAGTCTCAAAAGCAAAAAAGTGACAGCTTTGGTTTTTTTTTTTTTTTGAAACTATCAGATAAGATGATCATATGATATATAGTTCTATTTGATGTTAATATATTCGACTGCCAAGAACATATCACACTGATGCCATTTTGTAATGCGCTTTTGAAAAGCACTACTAAAGACAACAACACAAGATTCATCCATAGTAAGTCAAGAGTTGTGGAAGAGGTATCTTGCTTCAAGACCACAGGATATTGGTGAAAGACTTTACGAAGCAAAATTAAGGTTTATGCCTTTACCTGTTTCTCCCACATCGTGAGCGGGTTTCTTTTTACATACTACTCATACTCTCCGCTTGAGCTTCTAAGCACATTGTGGGTTTTTAGTAATCGTAATCTAAGATTATCTTTTATTTACCATACAGAGAATTACCCGTTTCAAAACTATCACGTGCTTTGACGAAATTTGAAAACCAACCTAAAAAATTAGGTGGCTTTTTACTCTGTTTATATTTTTTCGTGAGGATTTGGGAAAGTTTTTTTTGTCCCCAAAAATAGAACGAGTTCATATCTGGGGTCTTGTGAAGTTGAAAAAAAGTCCATTAGTAAGGTTTCTCCTCACTTCTTAAGCCAAATGTAGCCCAAAACTACCATTTCAATCTCTAAATTGTAAACTAGGTAAAAGAAAAGGAACAAAGAATTACCATAATAAAACATACACACACACACCATTTATGAGTGAACTTGTTAAAAGAAGATCTATTGTTTTCTATGAAAGAAACACTGACACTAAGTTACTTGTTGAAGATTTCGACTTGAACGCTCACACCGAAGATGAAATTGTTATTAAAGTCAAGTATGCATCATTCAATCCTATCGATTACATCCTATACAAATTTGCCTATAGATTAATCACCAACAAAACACAAGCAAAAACATTTGGTAGGGATTTCAGTGGGGAAATTATCAAGGTTGGTTCAAATGTTGCAGTTGAAAAGTTTGTTGTTGGTGATAAGGTTGTCGGTTTGTTTGAACACGGTTTTACAGCATCAGGGACCATGAGTGATTACTTGGTGTTGAATCCAAACACTCAAAAGGCTATTGCAAAAGTTAATGAAGATCATTTTTCATTGAGCCCAGAAACCTCCTCTTGGCCATTAGTTTTTGGTACGAGTTTTCAAGCTCTTACAAGCCATGAATTGAAATTGACCGACTGGGAAAACCAAAAAAGAAGAGTATTGATTGTGGGTGCGTCGACTTCTACCGGTGTTGCTGCTGTTCAAATTGCTAAGCAATATTTGGGGGCTGAAGTTGTTGACGGTATTTGTTCCGGTTCTTCTTTTGAAAGAAATAAAAAGTTTGGATTTGATACTTTATTTGATTATAAATCTGAAGATGTTAAACAAGACGTTATTGAACACGTCAAAAAATCTGGTCAAAAATACGATGTTATATATGACTGTTGTGGGAATTCCTATTTCTTTGATTGCATGACTGACGTGTTAAAACCTAAATCCGAAAAATCATATTACATTACTATTGCAGGTGACAACAAATTGTTCTACGGAAGTCCTGATATTCCAAACCTTTTTGGTTTATTCAAAAAATTCATGAGTAGAAGTTATGTCTACCATTATACTTTGTTAGATGCTGATGAACAATGGATCAAAGCCGGTGTTGAAATGAACTCTAAAGGAACTTTCAAAATGCCTGTTGATTCCGTTTTTAAACCAGATGAATATCAAAAGGCTTTTGATATTTTACTTTCTAACAAAACAAAAGGTAAATTGGTTATTGATTTTTCATCATAAATTGTACGCCTGCGTTCAACATAAAGTCGTTGCAATGTTAGCTCATCTTTTGTTAGCAGTATTGTCAGAATTTGTGTTTTTTTTTTTCAAGCGCTGATTTTCAGATGTTCAAATGAGATTTATTTGATTTCAAAATAGTGAAAAAATGTCGGAGAAATATACAAGTTATAGAATAATGTTTTTTCCTATTTAAAATATCATGTTTACTGAATCATATTAAGTGTAAATAAGAAAGTCAGTTTTTTTAGAACCTTTTTCCACATTTTCTTGTTGTGATTTATATGTCATGAACTTACTTGTATGAGTTTGTCACTCTTCTAAATTGTTAAATACGTGACTATTATCAAGTCAATATATAAGAATTAAATGTTCGAGTTAGATTTCATTCTTTTCCCCCATGAATTAACCCCTTTCAGACAGCTAGTTAATTTTTGTGGTCTGTTACACTCACTTAAACATGTTTTTTGCATGAAGATTTTTTAAACTATAGAGTGCACAAGAGGGTACCAACGATAGAAACAATAATAGCAATAACATAACTGCAGTATTGTCTTAGTATTGTTGTGACCAAGGAACATTATGCAGAACAGAGATAGAAGGTTAGGAATAGCAATGGTCTTAATGTTTTCTTATTATCTTATATGGAGGCTTTGCTATTTATGCAACTTTTACATCACCTGCCATTTGGTTAGGTAAAACAGGGACATGCAAAACTCTATTATGTAAAGCGACCTCCAATTCGTCTATAAGAACATGTTCAGAAGTGATTCCCGATTTTGTATATAAAAAGTAGGGATTTGTAACTTTATTGAATTTGATCTTTTCTTCTTTTTTCATCTCTTTATTGTTGGTAATTTAATAGAAAGAGAAAGAAGAACAAGTCAAAAACATTTGATATTAGATATTACTCCACACACTACCTCAGTATTAATGAATCTCAGACTTTTTTCCAGTCAATATTTGTCAGAAATTCCAACTAGTTGAATACCCGGATTCTAGTTAGAAGAGTGAAAATTTTTCCATTCTTCTAAATGGATGACAAAGATAGTTATTCGGAATACTGCAGAGATAAACTGTACACGTAGCTACAATTGGATCGATGCCTTATGGTAGATATTAAATAATTTGGTATGAGAAATTATTCAGTTATTCTCCAGCTTTCATCGAGTTAACTTGAATTTCGAAGTCGACGAGAAAAATGAACATTTCTTTTTCTAGAGAATTTCTTTTTCTTGTGTTAAGTTTATTATATAGTATATAGGTCTACTTCAGACATTGCACCACTTGACATTAGTCAACTTCCAAGTCTTTTTCCTATTATCTCTTATAGCTGGCCTAAAGGAGAAGAGGAGAAAGCAACGAGGATTAATTAAGGATTCATCTATTTATTATAGAATTGTGGTAGTTCTATTATTATACTAATAAGCTTATTTACGACTAAGAACATATTTAACTGAAAGAAAAAAACTATTATGGCTAGAAACACAAGAAGTAGAACTAACCCGATCGCACCTAATAATTTATCGGGTAATGCGGCCACCAATTCTTCACAATATTGAATTAAGAACAAAAAAAAAATTCAAATATCATCAACTTTAAATTATTATAATAGTGTTTACCCGCTCATTACATCAGTCTACAGACCAAAATGAAAAACTCGAAAGATTTTGCCACGGCAAATAACCTTCAACAACCTTTCAACAAAATGTCTTTGCGACCGCACGATTGTATGAATAATCTTCTTACTCACAGGGTTGCCAATACAATATGACGAGTGTTGTAATCTATCAAAAGTTAATGGCGTGTAGTATATATATTTTAGGGAGGTAAAACTCATCCAGTTGAATAGCTAAAAAAACCTAAACTAATTAGGAAAAAAAACACACCTAAAATACTACACCAATTATTGTTTTTCAAGATCTGTTTACTAGCAAGATATGGGGTTCAAGGAA
>JAJMDI010000024.1:0-14327 GCA_030573535.1 Hanseniaspora occidentalis var. citrica
TCTTGAACTGCTGAGCTGCAATCCGTGACGGCTGGAGAATAACATGCACTCTGCTCTTTATATTCCTAGTCAACAGGGCCACCATGTGGAGGATGGCATCTGTTCTGTCTGGTCCTGGCACCATTTCAAAGACGTTGCACATGTGTTGCTCAGCGCACAGTGTGTCTATGACATATTTCTGATCTTTACTTAGATGACCGATATTACTTACCTCTATCCACACGCGTTAGGCCTAGTTTAGTTATAAGATGTGGCATCCCAGCGTATTTATTCAAAGGTGCCAAGTACATCCCAGACTTAATTCCACACAGGTCATTGAAGTATTTTTTGAGAAACCGTTTTCAGAATATAGTACATCGAAAAAGGTTTAAGAAATGAGTTGAAACCAACAGATGGAGTTATTTTTCTTCCCTTGTCTTAGTTCATCATACATTAGATCATACATCTGATAAGCTTTTTATGGTTATTCGCAAACAATAAATTATAAATAGTTAAAAACGTCAGACTTTAAAATGGAAAACACTGAATACACACACAGTACATAGTTACATACCGTCTAGGACATGTGGCCGTCAGAGTTGTCAGACGAAGGCTCGTACCCTTCATCCACATACTTGACATATGGCGAATGCTCAAAAAGATAGTCCCTAGCTGAATTTGAGTCACGGGTCAAAATGGACGCTGGGTTCTTGGAACCATGAATATGCGTGATATAAAAGGGATACTCCTTCATCATACCATTCAAAGCCTCCAAGCGCTTTCTCCAACTAGCACTCAGCACACATGCAGACTCCTTAGTCAAAACATCGTATAGCAAATCATTTTCAACATTCAAAACGTACTCAATGTACTTTTTAGAATACTGCTCTAAAGACTTCAAAACACTCTGATTCAGAGCAATGTATTCGACTGCATCGTGAGCAGCACATAAAGCAGCAACAAATTCGTCTTCTACTTTGTTCACAATTCTCTTGCTTTTGGAATGCCAGTAACGTTTGGAGATATTAATGATAAACCCAGAGTACGACGTACTTGGGGTTTGAGGTTTGAAGTGCCCATCAGTGTAAATATCCACACGCATATAAGCATTCTTTGGCAGCGGTTTGTACATGGTTGAAAAGTTTTTTGTCGAGTTGATGTACCTGAATATGTCCATCAACGCGTTGTACACAATATCATTTGGATGTTTAATGTATCTACTCAAAACCGCAGCGTAGTATTGCAAATCCCATCTAAAATTCCAAGCAATGTAGTTCAATACCTGGATCATACTTCTACATTCACGAAGATCGCTTGCACACACTTTATCTTTAGGACTCCATCTCAAGCCACCATGCTTTGCCTCACGAGTAATGAACTGCTTGTTTATTAAGTGCGGATCGCCATTTGGTGGGTTTTCCAAATACTCAAAGTACCCACCAGTAGGGTAATCCAAAGTAGAATTGATGTTACTCAACCCATTCTCATTGAACATCTTCGAGAACCTAGCATGAGTGTAGTCATACCAGTTGGTTACTAGCATATTCTTGTTGATGTCAATTTTGTAACCCATAAAGGTAAAAGTGTTGGCAGTAGAGGTCCACAAGAAATGATCTGACAGCAAGGCCTTGACCCTTTCCGTGTTCATAGAGTAAACCAATATTTCCCAACGAGAAACCAAGGCAAGTCCGTGTTGATTGTGATAAAACAAAGAAGGGTCACTCTCAGCCACAGAATACCCCAACTTCTTGGTAAGCACCTGCTTTACTTTCTGAAATATTACGTTTGGGGGAATGTCACTAATATTACACCTAGCATTACTACCTTTTTCTGGTAAAAAAGCTCTTTTTGTGGTAAAATGCAAAAATTGGGACTGTCTGTACTGACCCATGACAGAATGCAAACAAAACATGGCCTTCAAAGATTCCTTAGATACCTCTGGAACAGGGGTAGCTGGTAGAACAATTTTTGCGTTTGGGTTGCAATTCGTGCATAGTTCGTGGTGATAGTTTTGACGGGCTGTATGTTCATCTATATATTCCTCCACTGAAGGAATATCTCTATGGCAAAGACAGTCGTAATAAACCTGTTTAAAAGCAGATAAGTCAGTGTAGGTTTCCGCCTCAAAGATGGCATCCAGTTTGGATATGTTTTCGTTGAAAAACTCTTTGCTCTTTAATTTGTTTCTGGTAATAATTACGGTGCACAGCTCCATCGCTTCATCAACGCCCAAAAAGTGGTCATCGCGCAACTCACTTAGAATATCAGATATTTTGTCATTGTAAGCAGGACAGGTAGGAGATATATCCTTAGCTTGTTGCTCATATTGTCCAAGCAGTTGCCAGCTCATATTATTTGTAAGCGTATGGTTTAGTCATTTTGCGTTTTGATTGCTCTGGTTCACTTGGGTTTGTGTGTCTTTATATACTCTGAAGTGTTTGTATATCAAGAGTTCTTAAAATAGCAACTTTCATCCCTTGACCTGTTGAAATCTGAAACCCCTTGAATTAATACAAAGAAAACAATGAAGAAAAAAAATCAAATTCCGAGCAAAAAAAAAAAAAAAACTTCTCTGCTCAAAATTGAGAGAAATCTAAATGGGGAGTAAAACAACAAAAAAATCAGTGTCTTATGAAACAAGCATAGTAAGTTCTTGAGGTTACTTACGTTTTACAAGGTGATAATGGAATGACTACCGTATTTTGGCTGTCTTATTTAATTAATAAACCTCAAAAACTAAGGAAACAATTGGTGGCTTCACCTGGACTCACAAAAGTTATTGCTTAGAAATCACACCCTTCTTTTGCCCCCTTGCAAAACATATTTGTGCTATATTCTAATTTTTATTAATCTATCATTCGTTGGTAAAAAAAATGACTCTTTGCCAATAATATATTAAAAACTTACATACAAAACCTCAAGAACGCGGATTATAGTTAAACAAGGCTTCACCACGTTTTATTTTAATTTTTAGTTTGTCAATAACATCCAAAATGTCTTCAAATTTCGCTTCTGACTCATGACAAACGGTTTTTGGCGTTTTCCCCTCGTTCAAAGCTCTGAAAAATGCGGTATTGTAAACATAAAGCTCATACTTTGGCTCGTGATAATATTGAACTACATCAAGTGATTCGAAAAACCTTTGTTGAGACAAAATGATTTTAAGAGCTTTGTCTGTAGTGTAGATTCTTTCAACCATGGTACCGCAATCTGTAATATCCAAAACTTCACCATCTGCTAGCCACCGATTTTCAGGCGTATTGATAGAGTACGAAGCATACACCAAAGTTCGATCTGCATGGTCAAGGTTCTTATATGGCAACAAAATTTTTATGATAAACTCTTGTTTTTGATTTAGATAAAAAAATAAACGACTGCCTCCACAAATAGAAGAGTAAAACAACAAGTTGATAAGAATGTAATACATCAACTCATTTGGGGAAGTATTGAAAAAAACCAAGGAAGCGTAGTCCTCCTCGTATCCTTCTTTCAAGTATGTTTTTGTATAATTAAGGGCTTTCATTGCCTTGGCTATTTTTTTAACAGCTGTTTTTTCTTCGTATATTAAACCTTCAGGCCAGCGAATGGCCTTGGTCTCTTTTAAATGCTGAATGTGCTCCTTGATGTGCAGTTCTTGATTTTCGAGAGGATTTTGTTTCAACAAAAGCGGAAAATTTTCAGTATAATAAGTGAATGATTTACCCTCTTCATTAGTAAACACGGCATCGCGAAGTGACCGATCTGTATGAGATGTGTCTATGGTCATGGCGTCAGGATCTTCAAAGATGAATTCAAGGTCATAAAATTTAAAATAATGGTCTTCCTTTGAAATTACAACCATGTACTTTTGAAGATTCATTAGGAGATCGTCAGGTGACTTTGAAAAGAGAAGTACAGTATTTTTATGCGGTAAGACGTATCCATAAAACGGATGGCAAAACATTGAATAATTTCCTGGAACGCGAACACACTTTAGTTTACGAGTTAGTATTTGGCAGATGTAGGTCTCCATTTCAGTAGGTGTCATGGTCAACGGTTCTCCCTTTCCTGGTAACGGTTTTAGATGGTAACATCGAAATTGAAAATTGTGACTTTTCAATAATGTTGAAAAATTAATCAATGTCCAAACGGAGTTTCTTAAAGCAGTTACATTAGGGTCAATTTTTACTTCGTCAGGTCTAGTATGGGGTCTACACTTAACACAGTGTTTGTCATGAATATTTGCAGAATCTGTGTTCTCTAAATTTTTAATAAGAGCTTGGGAAGGCTCCGAATGTTGGTGTGAAGTTGCTGGATTCTTAATGGTGATGCAAGTGGCAATCAACTTAGCCATATCAGCTTGTTTTAGGTTATGTTTGCGTACTTGTGCTTCCACTGCTTTTATCATAGTGGAAGAGTATGCAGAAACGTCATTTTTGTCTGTTTTTGCTGAAACTTCTGTTAAGTATTCGTACGCTTCAAAAATCTTGTCTTTAGTTTCTGGAGAAGTACTTTCAAAATCTCCTACTCCTACTGGACTACTATTTGAAGAGATATTTGAGCTTTGACTTAAACTTTCTGTTTCAACGGGTTTATTTCGTTTACTAATACTTTCTAGAATTCTTCTCTCCGATTCGGACTTGAAGCGAGACTTAATTTCAGAGACAGAAGTCAAATTTCTGACAAGCAGTCTGTCCTCTTCAGACTTGAAAAATAAATACCCTCCAAGACTCTGACAAATAAATTTACAAAAAATTACATTTAGTGTTTCAATAGGCAGGTCAACTGTTTCTGGTTCTTCTGTATTGAAAAATACTGCCAAAATGGAACGAAGCAAAGTGTAATTTTCATCAAGCCAGCATCTTAGTGTGCCTTCCGGAAACACTGAGAGTTTGGATGTTACTGTAATGACTTGATTTAACCATTCAATAGGATCTGGTAGCTCCTCTGACTCCGATAAAGTCAATTCCAATATATTTTGATCTGTTTGGATTAACTTTTGAAATAAATTGACAGTTTCTTCCAATGACATGGAAATATCACTATTATTGGTACCAGCGGTTTTCATTTGAGATACTTCTGTGTATATTTAGCGTGTTGTTTGTATCTTTTTCGGATTATATGTGATAAGTAACAAAAATAATGAAAACTTCTATTTTAAAATTTTGTTTGAACAACGCGAATGTATTAATAAAGGCAAACAGTAAAAATTTATTTTCCTTTTTAATGCCCGAGCTTAAGGGTAAGTTCAGATACCCTTAAAATATCCAAATTTTTACACTATGTAAACGGAGGATCAGCTAAAGGGAAGAAGAAATAGACAATTTATTGTGATGTAATAAAACTTCTTGATGTAAAAAAGCGTATCAAACCCAAACAAGGAGGCACACTTTGAAACAAAAATACATTGAGTAAAAATGAAATTTATATAACTTGTTTTGTTCTACGTTGCTGGCAAACAAATAATGTAAGTATTTTATCTATCCGCCTTCAAATTTAATTGTAAAAAGTTGATTTCTATTTGGTTAAAATATTTCAATCACCAACTCTAATAATAAAAATATCATCAAACAAAAAGATATCATAGGTTTTCACTTCCAAGACATGCAAAGAAATTATGAAAAAGTGCTTGGGTTAGAAAAAACAAGTGATAGAGTCTCGTTCCTCATAAAAAATGATAATTGATTGAAATTTTATAAGTAATTAAATAAAAAACTGGTTTGATGAGAATTTAAAAAAGAGTCATCTATTTGCAACAATCACAATTCACATGGTTTGGGCCATTAAGAACTTGGACATGATGCAAATCCATAAGTTTCACAATTCTTTTGAAAGAAGTTTGGACAGACTTGGGAACGTCCTCAATAATCTGTCTATCAAAAAGAGCAAAAAACAAATCTGTATCAAATATGACCACACTGTAGGTAGGTTTTTGCTTATATCCAATCAAAGTAAGTGAATCAATATATTTTTGATAAGAAAAAAGTTTTTCCATTACAATTTCTGTGAAACAAATTAAATGAGCAAGTTTACTCATGCTACTTAAATTCTGTCTTTCAGAAAAAGACATCCAGTGATTAGATGCAAAACCGACACCAGGGTTGATATAAACAACATCTTTATCAACATCATCTTCCATAGACTGAATCACCATTTCGACTTGACATGGGCCTCCCACAGGTACAACATTATAAGATCGACCTACGTCTTGGGTTGTCAAGTGTGCAAACAGATGAACTAGCGTGAAGTAAACAGGTTTTTCAGGAATTTCTTTAAAATTTTGTAGTACTGCACAATAATAGTTATAGTCGTCAGGCAAAAAATACATAATGTCTCTAATCAAATGCAAAGCACGCTGAAGCTTTTCTTTATTGAATGATTTATCATGAACAAATCCAGTGGGATAACTAATAATTCCCTGATCTTCAAAAAATTCCAAAGCTTTGACAGGTGAGACTACATCTGAAACATAACGAGGCAAACTTAACAAAACTCCCATACTTTCTTCAAACGGACTTTTCGCACCTTTAGATATATAATCTAACGCGTCTTTATTGAATAGCTCTTTGCAAATTTTTTTAATATACTTGTTACCGGTAACTTTCAAATCGTAATGAAATGTATTAATTGAAAAATCCATAAATTCCATGACATCCAAATGTATTTGGCTATGAATATACTGATATATTTTACTAAAAAAATCTTCATAAACTTTTGAAAGAACCAAAACTTTGGTATTATGTACGAGAGCATAACCATAATGTTTATGAGCCCACAAGGATGAACCATTTTGAATTTGTTTGAAGCCCAATTTTTCAACAAGTACTTCAAAAAGTTTGGAGTACATTTTTGCACTTGAAATGTTGGTTATTGAACAGGAAGAACCAGCGGAGTCATTTTCTTCACTTTCAGAAGGAAGAAAAGATGATTTTGAATCCAAACAGGCTAGACGAAATCCGTGTTTCTTCAACACCCCATAAAAGTTAAACATGATTTTTAGCGAGTTCAAAATATTCTCATTTTTAGGAACTTTGTACTTGCTCTTGTACTTTGTATCTAAGGTAGTACATGCGGAGCAAAGTTCTTTGTGGAAGTTTTTTTTCAAAACAGAATCAGTGTCAGAGTTTGCTAATTCAGAGATGACACTAGAATCCGAATCACTTTGAGACTCTTCGGTACTTTCAGTACCCTGTTCTGCAGCAGCATTAGCTCTCAAAAAAATGTCATTGTACTGTGAAGACAGCTTAAGGAACTCTAATGGATCGATGACCTTTTCCTCTGAAGAAGTATCGACTGCTGGTGAAATATAATCATAGTAATTTGGTATATCCTTCCTAGTCTTTGGTCTCTCATTAACAAAAAAATTTTTGTCAACCATCTTGTGAAATGAGTGTATTTTTTGAAGGGCGGGGTTTTTTCTGCGTTTTTATTTCAGTTGAAGATTATGTATTCTTATTGAGTTGCTTGTAAGGTTATGATTCAAAATATTGTTCTCGATACGTTTTTTGCTTTGGTTTTTCAATGTTTTTTTTTTTTTAAGATTTGTTTTTTTCAAGATTGTTTTAAAAGCTACACTATATAAATACGCAGATCTTGTTGAATTTATCGTCAAAGTATGTAGAAGGGTAACTAGTCTATTGATTGAAAGTGAAAAAGTTTTAGAACTACAATGGTATGCAACGTATGTGAAGAATTGGTGGTCTCATTACCCAATAAAGTATCAGATGCAATCGGGTTAAATCTACTTCTTGTTTTTCTAGCCATAATAGTTTTTTTTTCTCTTAGCTCACTATGTTCTAAGTCATTAATAAGGTTATTGTACAATAATAGAACTACCACAATTTTATAATGAATATATGAATATTCGATTAATCCTCGTTGCTTCCCTCTTTTTTCCTTTCTACAAGCTAGAAGAGATATTAAAAAAGAAAACTTGGAATTGACTAATTTCAAGTGGTGCTATGTGTAAATTAGATCTATTTATTATATAATAAACTTAACTTCAAGAAAATAAAAGTTTATTTTCTTGTTCACTTTGAAATCCAATTATGCTCATGACTACCTGGACTACAACTGAATGATTTACAATCTCAAATTATTACAGTCTCTATTTGCCGTAGGGCATCGACTGAATGCAGCTACGCGTACAGTTTCTCGATGCAGTTTTCTGAATAACTATCTGCGTATCGCTATTGTAATACTGGAAATTTTTTTTACTCTTCTAACTTGGATCCGGGTATTCAACTGGTTGGAATTTCTTACAGTTTCTGCAAATCAAGATTCAAAAAAAAATTAGACACCCTTCCCAAAACAGCAACTTCGGAAAGTGTGAAAAAAAATACCAAAAACAGTCACCCCACTGACATGTATCCTTTAAGCATTTGCAAGCAAAAATTTGGGCTGGTGTGATCAGTACCCTACAATTTTGGTTTGAATACTGACTTTCAAACTGATCTTTAAGAAAATCAGCTGATGGGGAGTCAACAGGTGACAAGGAATAAATTATTTTCAAACACTAACAGTCGTCAATGTAAAATTCAAAAAATTCAAAAAGTTGATATTATAGGAAACCCCTCAGGTCAGACAACAATATATGTATATTGTAAAGAAAAAGAACGATTCATATATAACCGTAATAGTTTTTAATTTTCATAAACACAAAGAAAAAATTCCGGGTTTAAAGAATGTTGACTGTTTAGTTGTATTAGCTCTTCAGCTTTCTTTACAGCTTTACAGTTTTAAAAGAACTAAAAATAGTAAAACAACCAATACTTAATATTTTCTCAATGATGCCTTTGAAACTCTCAATAGTTTTTGCGACTTTAAAAATCGGTGTACTGTTGGCAGAAGAAGCATCTGCTGCAAATTACTTGCCGGGCTGTTATTTTCCTTCGACATATTCTACAAATGAAGGATTTGATATGAAATATTACACCTACCCTGCTAACTCTCCTAAATACTTAAACTCAGCATTTTACGTTTCTGGTTATCTGAACAATACGTTAAAAGGTAGTGCTACTGGCGTAGAAACATTGTCATATAACAATAACTGGGTGAACGTATACAGTCCTTATTCCACAAAACTGCCTGACTACTTTAATTACAAAGGATCCTCGACTTTTGACTCCTTCAACTTTGCTATGGTCGGTACTGGTTACTTCTATGCCCCAGAAAATGGTACTTACAAGTTTCAATTAAAATGGGCGGATGATTATTCGATCATTAGTTTTGGTGCTGACAATGCGTTTCCATGTTGCAAACAGCAAACCGGCTCTCAAACTACAATAAACTCTGCTGAAACTGCTTTCACAGATTTTGGCCATGAGGGCAGTGGGTATTTGGAAGTTGATCTATTAGCGGGTTCATATTATCCCATCAAAATTTTATACGTGAATATAGGATACTTGGCTGTTTTTGACTTTCAATTTCAAGCTCCAAGCATGAGCGCATATTCGTCAGTTTATACCGGTTATGTTTTTAGTGGCCCACAAGATGCAGAAAAAGTATGTGATAATCCTATCATTACTACAACCAAAAGCGATCTCTCTTCGTATGACACAAAAGTTACATCTACCATGCCTAGTGTTTCCAGCAGTGATAAAATGGTCACCACAAATACAACTGCAAAAACCATAGTTAGCACACCGTCTTCTACATTTATTCCTAAAGCTGCTACATTTACAACCACTGGGATCAAAACAACTACAGTAACTGGAATCACAGCCATGACCACAATAACTGTTACCACCGACGTAACAAACACTGTTAATGACGAAGTCACAGTTTTAATTAGTGAAACAGTCGAGGTCCCGATTACTTACGAGAGTTCTACCTTCATTAATAGATACAGTGGTAGTGATACAAGCACTTATTCAGTTGGTACCATAACAAATACCGATCCAAATGGGATGATCATTGTTTCTACAATTTATTATGTTGACAGCCCTGTTTTTACAAGAGCAACCACTATCCTGACGTATGGAGTTGTTTCTGTTTCTGAAACATACTCCACAGCTGTTTACACAGTCACTGGTGACAATGGAATTCAAACTGACGTTACTGTCTACTATGTAAAAACACCTAGTACTAAACATGCGGTATCAGGCACCATTTCTCTTGTGGTTTCAAACACAACTGAACCCTCTTCGGGTTTGGCCACTTTAGGTAGTAGCAAAGGACAAAAACTTGTGCCAACTATCACTAGTTATATCTACTCAACAATTTATAGACCGGCATTTGTCAGCTCGAAAAACACATACGCTACATCAGCTTTTACCACACTAGGTTTTAATGGGAACAACACAGTATACAGTATATTCTACGTTGAAACTCCAATCATCACGGGTGTTAGCTCAGTCTACAGTTTTTACAATGGGACCACAACTACAACTTACTCAACAACCTACTGGACTGGAATTGGTGCGGATGGTAAAAAAACTATTTCCACAACATTTTACATCCAAACACCAATTTTTACCAATGTAACTTCATCGTCAAGTCAGAGCACTAGCTCATATACCCCAATTATTACAAACCTCACATCAACAAGCTCAGCTGCTTCTGAGTATTCAAAAACCTCTGCTCACCCGACAAATCCATCTACTCAATCTAGGTACTCTGCTCGCGACTCTACATTTACTGGTGCAAACGGTAAACCAGCCACATCAAAAACTAAAATTTTGACAACCCCGGGATATGATGCTAATACTGACACGCAATCTTCTTCTTTTATTGTTTCTACACTCTCTTCTTTTTTGAATGGCGAACCACCCACTCCCATTAATACTTACTCAAAAATGCCAACTTCTCTCACCTCTAACGAGGCTAAATCCACGTATTTTACTGATATTGTCACCTCTACAAGCCCCGATGGTGAACAAACTGCTTACACCACCAATAACGTTCAAACTCTGAGCAGTTTGGAGACAAGCAGTATTGTTGTTGAAAGTAGATTATCATCCGAAACCATCGTTGCAAAATCTCTCAACTTAGCAGATCCCAATAAGCCATTTCGGAATACCATGGTTTTCGTGTTTGTTTTATTTCAATACTTTTTGTTTTGAGTATTAGTGATCAATTCCAATTTTTTACGTTTTTAATTCTGTTACAGCGCCGTATGTTTTGTCAAGTCTTTGCTTTTTAAAATTTCACATATGGCATAGATTATGTAAGTCTATTTGATTTTAAATTTTCTTAGCTTCTTTCTCCTTCAAATTTAGTTATTTTTCTTTGTTTTTATTTTGATGAGCAAAAGTGTATTCTAAGCATCTCTTCCCTTTTGATTTACCATTTTTTTTTGCCCTCAGTGCATTAGTGTTGTGCATAGGAGTGTCAAAAACTCATCTGGCGTAGATTAAAGAATTACCTACGTAAATTTGCGTGGTCTTT
Organism: Hanseniaspora occidentalis var. citrica; assembly: GCA_030573535.1. Lineage (NCBI taxonomy): Eukaryota > Fungi > Ascomycota > Saccharomycetes > Saccharomycodales > Saccharomycodaceae > Hanseniaspora > Hanseniaspora occidentalis. The sequence continues at coordinate 11,347 of JAJMDI010000024.1, forward strand.
AGCTTGACTTTCAAAACTTTTTATGATGAATGAAAAAACCTGACAGAGGTAGTGTTTTTAAATGAATAGTAATGAATCATTAATGTCCTCTCATTTTTAGAAAGCTACACTCAATAAACATGTGCTTTTCAAGTGAAGAATTGGTGGCCTCATTACCCAATAAAGTATCAGATGCGATCAGGTTAGTTCTACTTCTTGTGTTTCTAGCCATAATAGTTTTTTTCTTTCAGTTAAATATGTTCTTAGTTGTAAATAAGCTTATTAGTTTAATAATAGAACTACCACAATTCTATAATAAATAGATGAATCCTTCATTAATCCTCGTTGCCTCTTTCCCTTCTCCTTTAGACTATCTATAAGAGATAATAGAAAAAAAGACTTGGAAGTTGACTAATGTCAAGTGGTGCAATGTCTGAAGTAGACCTATATACTATATAATAAACTTAACTCAAGAAAAAGAAATTCTCTAGAAAAAGAAATGTTCATTTTTCTCGTCGACGTCGAAATTCAGTCTGACTCGAATAAAGCTGGAAAATAGCTGAATTATTTCTCATACCAAAATATTAACTACCTACCATAAGGCATTGAGTTAGCTGTAGCCACGTTTAGAGTTTTCCAATGCAGTTTTCTGAATAACTATCTTTGTATCCCAATTAGAAGAATGGAAAATTTTTCACTCTTCTAATTAGAATCCGGGTATTCAACTAGTTGGAATTTCTGACACCCTCCCCTCTTCTTTTTTCTTCCTGCTCTATTAATTGAAATGTGCTAGACAATCTATGTATGATATTAGGTAGATATATGTGAAGAATTTTCGCCACCCAAGTTATCAGATTGAGGTGGCGGGTTAGATTTAGATCTAGTATTAGCCATTCTTCTTTTTTTCTTTAAGTATATAATATGTCCACTGAGTAAGCTATAGTCTAGTTGTTAGGCTTTAGCTATATGTATAATATTATGATGTTTGGATGTGGTAATTCAATTCAACTGTGTCAATTGGATTGTCTAATTGTGATTGTTTTCTCTGTTATCTCTTGTAACTAGTATAGGAGATCCCAGATATAATTACCAAGTAAAACAACTAACTTACTAAAGTCAAGTCAGAAGTTTCACCTGTTTATATATATACATCTCGTTGTAACAATTAGATAAGAAGTATTCCATTGAAGGTAGAATAATGTTTTCCTTATCTTGTTTTGTTCATAAGTGGAAATCCTTCCTAATTAGGAAACTAGTTCGCTTAATTATAGATAAGGATAAATTCCTGACTTATTCTCTCTGTCGCTTAATACTTACCTGCATATGCTTCTAAGAACATACTAGGCTCTATTCTTCCGGACCCGTGCATTCTACTCCGTTACGGAAAGCAAGCGAGAAAAACTTTTTCTTTCCATATCGGGTAGTTTACTGGTTGGAGTTTTCCACAATATATGATCAGTGCAAGCGGGAAGATATTGATGACATTGGATTGAGTCTCTGTGAGTGTTCCAAAAGCAAATGTTAATATGTTAAGAACAAAGTTTTATAATACATATATATATGTGTGTTAAAAAAGAGATTATAAAGAAGTCTCACATATAAGTGAAAAAGACAATGTATTAAAAAACAACAAAAATGAAAGAGATTATGACAAAATCAACACAACAAATATTTCATTGATTGATTTTGCAGTAAAGAACTTTGAGTAAAAAAAAAAACCTCCCAATAAAAAAAGAAAAAATAGATCTTTCCATTAAAGAGTTTTCTGAGTGGTATTGTTTACTCAAAACAAAATGACCACACCGCAAATAGTCATTAGTAAAGTCAGCAATTGGTGGTATCTACTTGATCTACCAGCATTATCAGCAAACTGAGTGTTGATTGCTAGCGTAGTGGCACTTTGAGAAGTAGCGGAAACTTCAGAAACAGTGTTTACGGACAAGCTGTTACTCTGGGTTTCAGAAACTTCTGTTGAAACAGATCCTAAGGTAGAGGTTGGAGTATTGTTGTTGATTTCAGCAGAAGAGAAACTAGCTTTGGTGACGAAGGTTGTAAATGTTTCTACAGCAGCGGATGTAGTTTTAATAGCGTTTACAGCTGTAGAGCTGACAGCATTAGGAAACTGAGAATCGTGGGACTCGGTTACATCTGGATTTGTTGCGACTGATGACCCATGACCAAAGCTGGTACTTGTAATACTCATGATATCAGTCACTGTAGAGTTCATGTAACGTGGTTGACCCTTGCTTGTGTTAATTGGAGTTTCAACAAAGTATGTAGTAGAGGTGGTTGGTTTGCCATCTGTACCGGTGGTAGTTAAGAAGCCAGTTGAGTAGGTCGATGGAGTAGAACCGGTGTAGGATGTGTACTCAGTGGTGACATGACTTGGAGTTTCAACGTAGTAGGTGGTGGAAGTTGTTGGTTTGCCATCTGTACCGGTCACGGTAATAATACCAGTGGAGTAGGTCGATGGAGTAGAACCGGTGTAGGATGTGTACTCAGTGGTGACGTGACTTGGAGTTTCAACGTAGTAGGTGGTGGAAGTTGTTGGTTTGCCATCTGTACCGGTCACGGTAACAATACCAGTGGAGTAGGTCGATGGAGTAGACCCGGTGTAACCAGTGTACTCAGTGGTGACATGGGATGGAGTTTCAACGTAGTAGGTGGTGGAAGTTGTTGGAATACCATCTGTACCGGTCACGGTAACAATACCAGTGGAGTAGGTCGATGGAGTAGACCCGGTGTAACCAGTGTACTCGGTGGTGACATGACTTGGAGTTTCAACGTAGTAGGTGGTGGAAGTGGTTGGTTTGCCATCTGTACCGGTCACGGTATCAATACCAGTGGAGTAGGTCGATGGAGTAGAACCGGTGTAACCAGTGTACTCAGTGGTGACATGACTTGGAGTTTCAACGTAGTAGGTGGTGGAAGTGGTTGGTTTGCCATCTGTACCGGTCACGGTAACGATACCAGTGGAGTAGGTCGATGGAGTAGACCCGGTG
>JAJMDI010000025.1:0-14009 GCA_030573535.1 Hanseniaspora occidentalis var. citrica
TTTATTTGATGTTATTAAGGGAAACGAAGAGATATTATCATTTGTGTTGCCTGGGGTAATATCTTCATTAGTGAGAGTTTTACTTGGGCTATCAAAAAATTCAAGCGCACCTCGTAATACACCTCAGATACTAGTAACAGCGACATTGTCTACTTTGAGTCGACTAATCATATGTGTTTATAATGACACTAGTTTGAAAAAAATACTACCGTCTGCTAATCATGGTGCGTCTAGCAATGTTATAGCATTATTAGAAGGAAAAGTCGAACAATTAGGTATTGAAAAATCCTTAGAGAATTTAGCGAGACTAAACAGCTCAACTTCAAAACCCAATACCAAACAAAGAGATGCGGCATGGTTGAAAGGAACGAAATACCAAGTTTTGAAGAGTCTTGAAACTTGTTTACCTAAACTTTTGAAAAGAAACTCTGCTTATATCAATACTTCTTTGGTGGATTTTAGCAAACAGATATTGCTGAATTGCTCAGAAAGTTTAGATGTTTGTAAGAGGCTTTTGGTTCAGACTACCTTGAAAGCGCAACCAACTGGACAGTGTAGCTCCTACTTGGATAAGGCCACTGTTGTTGAAATTCTTATGGAAGTGGATTTAACTAAGACGGTTTTGTTTCAAGACGGTGAATCCGAGTTGGAACTTTTATTTTCTGCACTATTATATCTAGATAGAACTGACACTGACGACAACATGGTTGTTATTAAATTAACTAACGATTTGTGTTCCAATATCATGAACTACACAAACTCAAAAATGTACTTGAGATCGACAAAACTTCATAGAAACGATACAACAATTTTGCATCCGGGGATAAATGCGGAAAAACTGATTTCAGTCAATTCAAGTAAGATCATGGAGAGTATATCAGCGCAAAACATCAATAGTATGCTTTCTCTAGAGTTAAAAAATAGTTATTTGAAAGAGGAACCAGTCTTGGGGAAGTTTTTCAATCAAGACATGGAATTGAAAATGAAAAGTGTTTTTCAACAGTTTGGTGCAAAATTGGATCAAGAGAGCATAGCTGAAGTGGTTGAAACGATTTTAAACTTATTTGATACGGATGGTATGGCTCTATGGATAGTGACACAGCTAACTGTGGGAGCTTCTTTTAAAACATCTGAAAATGAAATTATTGATGAGTTTCTTACGTTCGATGACGACATTGAAACTGAAACTTTTGATTTGGTGGAGGACTGTAATTTTTTGATAGCTGAGACTAGTAACGATAAATTATTTCAGATCTTAAATGCCAATGATATCACCATAGACAAAAAAACTCAACTAAACCTTGCTGCCAGTTTGAACGGTATAAATAGTTTGATAGATATATCGCCAAATGTGGTGAGGGATGAACTTCTTGACATTTTACCCCTTGTGGTTGAGTGTTTAACATTATCAGACGATTTAGTCCGTAATAATGCTCAGTATTTAATTACCAAAATGGCCAATGTGTATACTGAGACTCATGGTATTGAAGAGTTGATTTACGACAACATCACATATATTGTTGATTATTGTGGTACAAAGCTAAGGAACTCTGTCTTTAATAGATGCAGTGTAATTTTAAGTGTAATTTGTCAAATTGGAGGGTACGAAATGATATCTAAATTCGATGATGTGATTGAAACAATTTTTGAAGTTTTAGACTTTCATCATAATTCAGACTATGTTGATGTGTGCATTGAGATTTTCCAATTGTTTATGATCATTGTTAAGGAAATAAAAAAGAAATACGTGAAAGAGCAAGATGCATATCTAATTAACCCTAACGCTACAGTTAACGCCACTGTTTATAAACCTTGGGCCATGGACAATATCAGCCAAGTAATAGACATGATCCAGTACAAAGAACACAAATTTGTGGAAAAGACCGAAAATCAAGACAAAATTAGGGAAGTCGATAGTGACGATGAAGATGAATACGACGATCAGGATGATGGTGATGATCAAGTGACACCAGGAAACGGTTCTTCTTTCAACGAAGAGGCCAGTGATGAAAAACCATGGGTTTCTCCAATCCCGAAGTCTGCATACCAAATGCTTGTGCAAATTACCAATTACGGAGAAAGATTACTTACAACTTCAAACTCTTTGGTATTGAAAAACACTATCATTACGTGCATCACTGAATGTATACCCTTATTGGCTTCTCAGTATGATTCTTTTTTGCCACAAGTAGCTCAGTCATTATGGAGAGTCATGTACGATATGTCGGTGGAAAATGTTTTGTTGATGGAAACAAGTTTTAAAGCCATAAGATTGATGATCCACTATTCTCAAGGGTTTATTGTCGATAGGTTTTTGAATCTGTGGAATTCCTACCGGAACACCAGCCTGATAAAACAGCTACTCTTGACAAACTTGGACATTGAAGATCAATCTAGTCAAAAAGGATTCAAAAGATCCACGGAATATAATAGTGTATCGACCTATTCATCTTCTTCGACATTCAAGTCTCTTAAAAATATCAAAAACGAATTCAATTTGTTACTAATTGAAGGTTTAAATGTTTCAGCATTGAAAATATCAGACACTGACTACTCAAATATCATGAAGGTTGTTGATTCTATTTAAAAATTTGTGCCTTCCCATTCAGGAACTTTATCTATATAGCTACCGTGTGTATTAATGTAATTATGGATACACCACATTAGACCAATATTTATTACATATAAACTATAAGAACGTGAAAGTGGGTCTTTGTGTTTTACATTTTTGATCAGTTTAAAAATCACTAACAAGCAGATGATTGGTTCGTACTTTGAGAGCATTTCTTTGTCTTCTCTTGAATTCGAATAGAAATGCCCTTTCCATCAGATATAATGTCTCATGACCAGGACCAAAGCTACACTCCTAATTAGGTAACACCCGGGCTTTCACCGTTTTAGGATATATCCGTGTAATATATACGTACTAAAAAAAATGCCCCTGTTAACTTGTCATACGGTAAAATACAACGGAATAAAATGCATACATTCACAACTCCATACAAACACACGCAGAAAAAAGTGTCCCAAAAAAATGACAGTTTCTTTGCTAAAAGTCTATTGGCTTGATGTGTGTTTATTTTGTTCTGGGTAGTTTTACAGTGGAAACCTAGCTGGGCAATAATTGGGTGATTTTAGATAAAGACATCTAGCTAGGCCCATTTTAAAAACACTTCGTTCATTTTGATTGAACATCATCGAACTTTTATTACATAATCTAAGGCCATGTTTGATGACATTATGATACAGTTCATACCGATCGGTTTGAAATAAAATTGGAAATAAAGTGGTTTATAACTTACAAGAAGAGATATATAAACAACACAAGTTATTCGAATAACCAAGAGCAAAAATTGTTTCAATTGTCGAGTTAATGTTCACATATTCATTAAAACCACAAAGTTTTAGTATCATACAGTTAAATTTTTTTAGTGGTTCACTGTGTATTTCCTATAGATTTTAAGAACTTTTCAAAAAATAAGACATTCAAAGCAAACAAAAACAAAACATCAAAATATTGACATAATAAAACAAAAACGGACATATGGTTGATGATTCTTACTACATTACACCACACGAAACTGCCCTAGCAGTTGTCGCAACTGGTATGAAAAAGGCGAGACTTCGGCTTGATACCTTGATTGTCAACTCAACTATGGGTGGTATTCTTTTCAGTGCTGGTGGTATGCTATACCTATACTCTAAAGCAGAGAACCCTGCATTAAATGCATCGAATCCGGGGATCGTTGAGTTCCTAGGCTCCATAACTTACTCGATAGGTTTATTCTATGTGGTGATAAATGGTGCTGATTTATTCAACTCAAACATTCTATTCTTTTCGGTCGGATTCTTCAGAAACGCAGTGACTTTTTACGACTTACTGATATCTTGGAGTATCAGTTGGCTTTTCAACCTAGGTGGGACTTTATTCATGTGCTATGTGATCTGTTACCTTAGTGGTGTTGCCACAGCTGAAAACATGGTAATGGGTTCAAAGGAAATTGTTGACTACAAGGCCTCGTTCACTTTTATACAAACTTTCATCAAGGGGATTGCTGGTAACTTTTGTGTGTGTCTGGCTGTTTATTTACAACTAATGGCTAAACCTTTGCATGTCAAATACATTTTGATGACTTTACCGATCTTCACGTTTGTGGCTATGGGTTTCACACACGTAGTGGCAGATATGTTCTTGATTCCTATGGGGATGATCAACGGGCATGATTTAACAGTGAAAAAATACATTTGGAAGTTGTTGATTCCAGCGACTCTAGGTAATATTGTTGGTGGGGTATTTTTCAGTTTAGTCATTCCGTTCTATTTGCATTTGGTTGTTGTTGAAATGGATAGAAAGAACCTAGAATTGCCAGAATATGAAGCTAGGGATGAACAGCCTGAGTTGAACATGGATTCAAGGGTAGTTAGAACCAAGCCAGTTTCCTTTGAGGAAGAGTTAGAGGAAATAAAAGAGTTGGATAGAAATCCAGCAGAAAAGGAAGAATCTGGAATTGATTCTTTGGGGACTTCCTCTACCTATACAAATCAGGGGAGAGCCGGTTGGGAAACACGCAATTATTATCCAGACAATGATGAAAATGACGCTGTTTCAACTTCAAATTTAAGAAGAATAACAACCAACGCTTCATCAAGGTCCGCACACAAAAAGAATTTAAGAAGTCCAGCTGGTGTTTTCCCAGTTAAGGGGATGGGTGAGCCGTTGTTGAGAGAAAGAACAATTGTAGACCCGAGTTTTGCTGAAAAAGTTCAATCGGCTTTATCTGCAGAGAACTCCAGAAATTCAAAAACCAATTCTATTCAAGGCTACGATGGATATTCCAACTATGCATCGGACGATAATGATTATGATCGTGCTAGCCCTTATTTGAACAATGAAAGTTTCACCAGTTTTGATCTAATGTCCAATAATAGTGACGTAGACTCTTCGCATGAAGATCCACCACATTTGCAACCTGTTGGTACAAAACCATCTTCTAATGTTCAAAGAAAGATTAGCAGAGTAGAGACAGTGGAAGATTTTGAAAAGGAAGAATTGAAAAAATACAAAGATGAAGGCCGTTATGATGTCAATGATAAAAAATTAGGTGCGAAACTAGAAAGAGCATTGACACACATAACCACTAAAAACACTTCTTCTATAAAAAATCAGCATAAGGACCGTGTAAGTAAAAAACACACTGAATCCCCAATTCTTCCCCTTACAACACAGGATAGTAAAAAACTGACAATGAGCACAGTTCCACCGGAAATAGAAATTACCCCTTCACCAAGTATTCAAAGGCCTAAGCCAGCGCTATTATCTTCTTTGAAAAAATCATTCACCAAGTCTCCAAACTCTGAAAACGTAGAGCAACTGCATAGAAGATTGTCAGAGGCAGGGATCACCCAAAGAGCTGCTAGGGCATCCGATAACATTGCGGGTCTGGAAAATTTTCAGGATATCGTTTTGCCTGTTTCCAACTCTCCATTTCACACGTCTAGAAGAAGTTCTATGACAACCACCAATTCCGGGAGTGTAAGACCTCAAGATTTCAACTCGAGAACATCTATATACTCCCAATCTGTGAAAAATAACAACTCCAGTAATCTAAAAAACGTTGTGTTTTATGATAATGACAATATGGAAGAGCAGAGTATTGCGGACTGATCTCTGGCTTTCATACAATGTGTAAATATAAAATAGTAATTTTTAATACCTTAATACATCACTTTTCATTTAAATTAGGTTCACTGCTGTTAGTGGTTCAATGCTGAACAAACAACTTGACGCGTTTGATCATGTGACTTGTCTGTGTGGTTTTTTTTCTACTCTCAACCAGATTATTTTTCGTGTAACAGAAGTTTTTTTTTAAAAAACGCGTCAAGATTTGATTAATGTTGGAATCTACTTTAATTTAATGTTGCACTAGTAATCGTTTATTTATTTAAATACTGCAAAATGATAATAAAACAAACTCCAAGAAAGATAACAATACCAAAGCTTTAAAATGGTTACTAAAACAGCTAAATTATCGTTTAGCAAAAATATTGTGTCCACCATCGAACATCATCTTTCAAACAAAGACGTGATTGAAAGGTTGGCAGATTTACATGAAGAATTATCTCATGTTGAACAAGAAAATATTGATCTGAAAACTCTAGACAAATACCAAACACAATTAATTGACAAAAAATTGTTGAAGAGCAAAGATCCTGGTATCCAAGCTTTCACTACATGTTGTATCAGTGATATTTTAAGAATATATGCTCCTGATGCCCCATACACAGAAAATGAACTAACAGACATTTTCAAAGTGTTTTTCAGCCAGTTCAAACTATTGACAGACCCAGATAATGGATATTACATTCAACAGGTGTATCTTTTAACGAAATTAGTTGAAGTCAGATCTGTGGTCTTGATCACTGACCTTCCACAATCAGACAAGTTAGTTCATGAGTTGTTCAAAGTTTTCTACAATCCAGAAAACAATCAATTTCCCCCAAAGTTGTGGGGTATCATTAGTGATTTATTGGAAGAAGTAATTGCAGAAGCTGAATCACTTACCATGGATGTATTGAAACTAATATTTAACAAATTTTTGACCTTTAACCCTGTTGCGGCTCCAAAAGGTTTGCAGATCACACAAGATGCTAGTTTTCAATTTAGTTTGCAAATCTGTGAAAACAGCTCGGGTCGTTTAAACAGGTACTTGACGAGATTTTACACTGAAATCTTGTATGATATGACCAAAATCAGCTCTTCTCATAGTGCTAAAAATAATGCAGACGTCAAGGAAGCCCAAGGAGAAGCTTCATTTATTGACGAAATTACCTCTGTTAATCACCCTGGCTTTAAAGCTTTGTCCAAATTGCATACGTTAGTGTTAAAACTATGGGAATATGTTCCTGACTTAGTTTCGTCCGTGTCTGGTTTTCTATATCAAGAGTTATATTCTAGCAACGAATTGTTTCGTGCGGCAACAACAAAGCTAGTTGGTAATTTGTTAAGCTCTCCGACGTCAAGTTTAAACTTTTCTAGCTCCAATGCAGAAATATACAAAGCTTGGTTAACCAAAATTGCAGACACGAGTTCTAAAGTAAGAATAGCTTGGGTTAAAACCATTCCAGGCATTTTAAATTCCGGATCTGCGTATATCAATGAACAGTTTTGTAACAACATCTGTCAGGGTTTATCTAAAACTTTGATTGATACTGATTTTAAAGTCAGAATGGAATCTGTATTGATATTTATGTCAATTAATACTGAAATTTTATGGACTTACTTTAAGAATCCAGTGATTTTCAATGAATTGTTACACTTGACAAGAGAGAAAAATGTCGAAATTAGAGAAAATGCAATTATCTACGTCTGTGAATTTTATAATACAACTAAAAAGTGCAACTATAATATCTTAATTACAAATGCAGGTTTAACTGATTTTTATTCCAAAATTCCAACCACTTTATTGAACTTATATTATATCAACGATAAATCAATTAATCAATTTGTTGATATTTTGTTGATTGAAAAGATTTTGCCATACACTGAAGAATCCAATGACAAAAGAGTGGAATCTATAGTTGAACTTCTTTCCACACTTGATTCTAAAGCAAAACAATCGTTTTTTGCTTTTCAAAAAAGACAAGTTGAATTGCATTCTGTGGTTTACAAGTTTATGGACTGTGCTGAAAAGGTTACTGCGATTACCGATACTGAGTCTCAGGAATATAAAACGGTAAACTCACATTTGCAGCAAATTATTAAATGGTTGTCAGTTGGGTTATCTGATGCTTTTAATGTCACTACCATTTTAGAAACATTGGTATCTTTGAATAACAAAAGACTATTTGAAATTTTAAAGAAAATTGGATCGTCCGAAACATCCTACCAGCAACTTTTGAAATATTTCCGTGAACTAAATGATAAATTGAAAGACACAAAACTTTTTTCTTCTTTGAGACTGACATCGATGTTTACTAGACAAGATTTTGCAATGATTATTAAACTTTTAAGTTATAGAAGTGCTTTTATTGTATACAATAAATCCAATATTCCTGTTTTCTTGGAAAAGACCATTTCAGCCAGTAACTCTGATGATAAAGTAGTACAAACATGTTCCGAAATAGTTGATCATATCTCCATTAACATTCCATCTGCGTTCAAAGATGAGACTTCTTCTCTATTGAATATCGTTAAAATACATTCCAGTGGTGAAGAATTGTTGCTAGAGACTTTGAAAACGCTTTACAGAATTGGTAAAGTCAAACTTGAGTATATTACTGAAAAGGATAGTTTTTTCACAGACAAGTTGCTTGATTTTGCACAAACTGGTACACCATATGAAGCACAGTATAGTTGTAAGATTTTGATGTTGTTTGAAAATAGTGTTGAGAACGTAAATGCTATTGTTAGTTCTATATTGCCAATTACAGATTCTGTGACCCCTACTCAAATTTTGGTTTTGGCAGAAATTTTTGCTTCACCTCATCACGATACATTAAACGATAACTCTACTGATATTTTCACATACGTTTTAGCAAATATTTTATTGAAAAACTCTTCATTGGTTTCAGGTGTCAAAGATAACGAGAAGGAGTGGATTGATGATCAAAAATTATGTTTATCTGATTACGCAGGGATTGCTAAAAAGATTTTTGGTTTAAAATTAATAACTAACAATTTAATCTCTGTAAGTAAGAACTTGAAAGAAGATGAAAAAGACAAGGAAATTTTGATCATCAAATCATTGAAGTTGTTTTTCTTTTTGATTGAAAGTGGTGGTGAATTGATTGTCAATGCTAATGACGACAACTCTGCCGATAGTCCTACCCCTATTCAGTATCAAAAGAAATTAAGACTGGAAGCTGCCTTGCAAATTTTGAAACTAGCTGAGCAACCTGTTTTAAACAACTATATTTCTTCAATGAATGTTGAAAAGTTAATTAATATTATTGAAGATGAATCTTTGGAAATCCGTTCTGAATTTCTAAACACCTTAAAAAAATACATTTCAGACGAAAGAATCTCCATCAAGTTTTTGCCGTTAATTTTTTTTGTTGCATTTGAACCAGATAAAGAACTGAAAAAACAAACTAAATTATGGATTCATTTCACAAGTAATAAACAATCTTTCCAGAAAACGTCATTTTTTGAAAGAGGGTTTTCTAGATTCATCCACTATATTGCTCATCATCCTGATATTCAAGAAAACTTGGGATCTTTGGAACCAGAAGCTAACAATTCACAAATTTTATCAAATGCTGTTGAATATATCATGTACTATTTGGAAAATATTTTGACCAAGGAGAACATATCGTTATTATTTTACCTATCAAACAGAGTTAAACAATATCAAGATATTGATGAAACTGATGGAAGTAGTCAAAACATTTATATTATCAGTGAGTTGATTCAACTGATTTTAGTTGAGTATAAGCAAGTTAAAAATTGGGATATCCCAATCTATCAAGGGAAACTAAATTTACCAACTGATCTATATTTACCTATTACTGATTCAGAAAAACAAAACAAGATCATTATGACCAAATTTTTGAAAGATGAACAAGTTTTGGGAATTAAGAATATTTTAAAATTTAAATCTCTGGGAAGCAAGGGGAGTCACGGTAGTGCCAGAAGAGACAAGGTTAGTGCCGCTAGTACAAAATCTAAACCTACTCAGACCAAAAAGAGAAAGAGAGTTGCCCGCTCATCCAATGATTATAGTGATGACAGTGATGATGACGAAGATGCCTACAGAGCACTTAAGAATAAAAAGGTTTTCACTGCAATCAGAAAAAGTAATAGAGCAAAACAGCAAGTTAATTATGATGAAAAAAGTGATGTTGAAAAAGATTAAGAAGAAAATGATATGTAGATAGTAAAGAAATCTTAGTTATATATGTTTAAAACCTGAGAATTCACTGTTTTGTATATATTGTTAAATTTTTTTAAAAACGATTATGCTTAAGTTGTTTAGGTAGGAATAGGATTCAACTTCAAAATCTGGTCAACGGTGTCTGTGACCGTTTCATTCAAATGCTTGAATTGGAAACCAAGTAAATCCTTGGTCACATGATTATCTAAAGTTGCTAAAGATTTCATGGCCATGTCTGCACTTTTTTGATCTCCTTTGGCAATATGGCCCTTTAATTTTGGATATTTCTTGTTGATAATGTCTACAAAAGACTGCAGGGTAAACTTGTCTTCAGCTAGAATTAATCTGTGACCATCCAATTTATCGTTTGTGATGCATTCTAGATGGGCCCTTGCCACGTCTCTCACGTCCACGGACTCACCTCTGATGTTGTTGTTGATTGGGTCTTCTGTGTGTGAGTGGACTACAGAATTGATAAACTCAGAAGTTAGGTTCAACGTCTTTTTGACAGATGAATCAAAACATTGTGGGCCAAATACAAAGGCTGGATTGACAACTGTCAAAGAAAACTTAGGTTTGGCCATTTGGTACATGCCCCAAATTTCATGTTCTGCGGCGGTTTTAGAATAATAGTAGGAATCAGTTGGTTTTTGCAAAGCCTCTTCTTTGGACTGCCTGTTCCAAGAATCTTCTGTAAACGTTTTTGATGGATCCCAATCATCATCGTGAGAAGCAATTGCAGCGTATGAAGACGTCATGATAAATTTTTTGATATTTGGAGCGTAGTTCAAAGTTGCTTCAAAAATGTTTCTTGCACCGTTGATGGCTGGGTCAATTAGATCTTTTTCTAAATTCGTTGTTTCAAGGTTAATTGGAGCAGCAGTGTGCAATATAAAGTCAAATTTCTTACCATGATTTTTAAAAGTGGAGTCAAATGCGCCTGGAGTTCCAACATCAGGAACCCAAACTAGTGACAAATCAGGATTATTTTCAAAGTCTTTTTTCAACTTTTCTGCTTTAGCAATGTGTGTGAATGAACCTATGACGTGGTAACGGTTAGTGTCTAGTAATTGTTTGATAATGTGCTGAGCAACAAATCCTGTGGAGCCAGATACAAAAACAGTTTGCTTGTTCATTTTCAGTGTAGTTTAAATAGTTGTTTGTGTTGGGTTTTCTTTCTTATGTTAACTATTAGACGAGGTGAACAGTGTTTTCAACTAAAAACCTTTTTATTTATATATCTCAAGAAACTTAAAAAAATTTTAGAACAACTTTGACTTTTTTTGAAATGTATTATAGGGTTTAAGGGAATGAAAGCTCCATATTATAACTTCTGTTTTTCTCCTTTTGGTTAGTTGATATCTTTTCTGACCTTAGGGGTTTCTAAACTGTCACCCCTAGGGCAACAAATGAAAATCCACAACTACTAGTTCAAAATACAAAACAAATAGACCTTATTAAAAAGCAGGAAAATAAAAACTTGTACAGATTTTCCCTGGCCAAGATTCTCTTATACCCATGGTAATGACTTGTCCGTGTTTCTATGGCTTTAAACCCCTTTCCCCTTAGAAATTGTTAATCACTTCTTGAAATTTTGAAAAGTCACGGGATTTTTATTTTCATCACGTGACCAAACGGATCTTGAACAACAGAATCAGTTCCTTTCTTTGTTCTAGCTCAAGAGTTGCAAGATTACAGACGCATTTGATCTTAAATAGTGTGTTTTAAAAATAATTTCAGATTACCTAGCTTAATATTTATATATATGTTTTTATGTTTAACTTTTTAAAGCTCAAAATTTATTTGGAAGCAGCATCGAATTTTAGAATTTGAGTGGCAGTATCAACGACAGTTTCATCTAAAGTTTTAAACTTAAAGCCTAGTAATTCTTTGGTAACGTGGTTATCCAAAGTTGCCAATTCGGCAATAGCAGCTTTTTCTGAGCCAGGAACACCCTTAGCAATTTTCCCTTTTAGTTCTGGGATGTTTTTGTTCAAGGCATTAGCAAGGGATTGTGTAGAGAATCTGCCTGCAGACAAAATCAATCTTTGACCATCTAGTTTGTCGTTAGAAATAATTTCCACATGTGCTCTAGCAACATCTCTTACATCAATAAAAGCGCCTTTAAGATCGTTACCGACTGGGTCTTCTAATTTGGAGTGCACTAATGCGTTGATGAACTCACAAGAAGTGTTCAAAGTTTTGGTGACAGAAGAGTCAAAGCATTGTGGACCAAACACAAAAGATGGATTAACTGCTGTCAAAGTAAACTTAGCGTTTAAAGATTTGTGCAAATCCCAGGCAGTCTTTTCAGCAGCACCCTTGGAGTAGTAGTAAGAGTCGACAGCATTTTTAACAGCGTCTTCCAAAGGTTGATCATTCCAAGACTCTTCAGTAAGAGTTTTTTCTTTTTTCAAGTCACCTAAAACAGAAGCAACAGCAGCAACAGAGGAAGTGACAACAAATTTTTTGACGTTTGGAGCATATTTGACAGTGGCTTCAATAATACCTTTAGTACCATTGATAGCTGGAATAATCAAATCTTTTTCATATTCAGTAGTATTAAAATGGAATGGAGAAGCAGTGTGCATGATGTAATCAAACTTGGAACCGTGTTCTTTAAAGACTTTGTCAAAGGCATCCAGTTTGGAAATGTCATCAACAAATACAAAGGACAAATCTTTATTGTTATTAAAGTCAGCTTTTAATTTATCAGCCTTAGCACCCCCTCTAACTGAACCGATGACTTTGTATTGGTTGGTTTCCAATAGTTGTTTGATGATATGTTGAGCAATGAACCCAGTAGCACCGGAAACAAAAACAGTTTGCTTGGACATCTTTTTGTTTTTTAACGATTGATATGGTCTTTAGTGTTTGTTTTGGAGCTTAAAAATCACTTGAAATTCGAAGGTCCTTTTTAAATTTAAATTTCTTCCTATGTAAAACACATACAAAATTTATCATAAAAATTGACCTTCGAAGTTGAGAAATACAAACATATCCAATGAATCACACTCACTCCCTTATTTAAAAATAAATCTTAATCTATTTCTTGGCTTGTGAAAAAACAAAACAAACAAAAAAGTGGTGCCATTCTTTTACGTCCATTGTGTATTTCTAGGAGTAGTCGTAGTAGTCGCACCACTAGCAGAGGAAATAAGGTACAACAAATGGACAAGACAAGAAGCAGAGGGAGAAAAAACAGGACTTTAATCATTTCTGGTAAAAGTATACCCGGTCGGTTCAAAATATATATATGATGTGCGTAATTTTTTTTGTGGTAAATAGGTATCTCCGATTGTTTTTTAATTTTCCGGATTTTCTTCAAGAGAGATTTACGTATGCTTTTACATACGACAAGAGTTTTTAGCATGATTTTTCATTGCACTCAAGTAATCATATTGTATATGTTGCTATGATATACACAGAAAGGGTTAATTGTTTTACAAGACAAACTGAAATAGAAAAAAATAAAAAAAAGAATTAAGTCCTATGAAACTTTACGCAATGAAGTTATATGTAATAAATATCTAATATCTGTATTTAAGAAACACAATAAAACTGTTAATCATAACTGCTTTTATTTGGAAGCAGCATCAAATTTTAGAATTTGAGCTGCGGTGTCAACGACGGTTTCTTCCAAAGTTCTTAATTTGAAACCTAACAATTCCTTAGTAGCGTGGTTATCCAAAGTAGCTAATTGAGCAATGGCAGCTTTGTCTGAACCTGGAACACCGGTAGCAATTTTCCCCTTTAGTTCTGGGAACTTTTCGTTCAAAACATCGGCAATAGATTGAAAGGAAAATCTAGCAGAAGACAAGATCAATCTTTGACCATCTAGTTTGTCGTTAGAAATACTTTCAACCTGGGCTCTAGCAACATCTCTAACATCGACAAACCCACCTCTGATATCGTTGCTCACTGGGTCTTCTGGTTGGGAGTGGACTAATGAGTTGATGAATTCACAAGAGGTGTTCAAAGTCTTGGTCACAGAGGAGTCAAAAGTCTGTGGACCAAACACAAAAGATGGGTTGACTGCAGTTAGGGTGAACTTAGCGTTCAATGATTTGTGCAAGTCCCAAGCTGTCTTTTCAGCAGCAGCTTTAGAGTAGTAGTATGAGTCAGCAGCATTTTTAA
>JAJMDI010000026.1:0-13277 GCA_030573535.1 Hanseniaspora occidentalis var. citrica
TCAGGGGTTCGAGCCCCCTATGAGGAGTTCTATTTTTTTCTTTTTTGTGGCCTAAAAAAAGCGAAAAAAATAAGGCGTATGTTGTTTGGAGCAAGAACTCGTCCTTGTTAGCTCAGTTGGTAGAGCGTTCGACTTTTAAGTAAAACGAGGTATCGAAATGTCAGGGGTTCGAGCCCCCTATGAGGAGTTCTTATTTTTTATTTTTTTATTTTTTGAATAAATTTGTACCTATAATCATCAATGCTTACAGACAAATGCTGCATTTTAAATTTTGCTTCACATTTACTTACTAGCTATTGTAGTCATGTATTTTTTTTAAAAAATTTGTATTTTTTTATTGTGTTATTAGGTCTGCAAAATAAGTTCGCAATGCTGAACCCTACATCTTATACAAACTTTTCAGGAAAACAAAACTCCCCGCCAAAAGATAAGCAAAAATATTTTAAAAGTAGGGTTATGTACTCAATTTATTGTGATACTTCGACGAAAAGTGGTGTTTTCTGTAAAAAATATTACTGTTTAATGGGACTAATTTAAAACATTCAGCTCAAACATGATACATTAAGCGATTAGAAAAACTAAGCACTTACTAGTAAAAAAAATTGATTAGTATATTTTCATATCACTTCCAAGCCAAAATTAGTTTTTCAATTGGTGGCCATCGGTTTTCTTATGTGTGTCATCTATAAATGTTGGCAAATTTGAATTTGCGCGTCTGGACAAACCGCTTCATTTTTTAAAGAAGCGAAGAAAAATACTGTGAATTTGGACAAGCACTATTTTTGAAAATTTAGAACTCGTCCTTGTTAGCTCAGTTGGTAGAGCGTTCGACTTTTAAGTAAAACGAGGTATCGAAATGTCAGGGGTTCGAGCCCCCTATGAGGAGTTCTGTTTTTTTTACCATTTTTTGTGACTTGAAAAAACGAATAAAGTGAAGCGTGTAATTTTTGGAGCAAGAACTCGTCCTTGTTAGCTCAGTTGGTAGAGCGTTCGACTTTTAAGTAAAACGAGGTATCGAAATGTCAGGGGTTCGAGCCCCCTATGAGGAGTTCTTATTTTTTTTTGAATTGTTTTTTTTCCTCTGAGAAGTATATTTCTCGTGAAGCTTTTTGTTTTGATTTCGAAGTATTTTTTTCTCCAAGTGGGTAATTGTTCATTGTTCACTGTTAATGCCATTATGAGTATTTCATTTAATCACGTCTCATGCCACAATCATCTATTGATACTAGATATATAACAACAAACGATTCCAAAGAAGATAAAAGCTGAGACTTGTGATATATTTGTGTTTTTTTTTGAATTAAACTTACTAGCAGCACATCAAGTTGAAGGACCAATTTATATCTAAAGAAGAGTTTACTGCAAATACTTCGGAAGCTGTCATTTTGTGGTATTTACTCTTTCTTATATTTTACTTTTCAATTTATAAAGATTATTGCAGAGCCTACATTTTTGTTTTTTATTTGTTTCACCCATTTGATAAACCCAATAAAAGAAAGAAGATGATTAATCAACAGTCCAAAGAAGAGAACACGACAATCAACATTAATTTCAGCAGTATATTTTTTCAATCATATTCTATTGAT
The DNA here is from genome assembly GCA_030573535.1 of Hanseniaspora occidentalis var. citrica. Classification (NCBI taxonomy): domain Eukaryota; kingdom Fungi; phylum Ascomycota; class Saccharomycetes; order Saccharomycodales; family Saccharomycodaceae; genus Hanseniaspora; species Hanseniaspora occidentalis. The sequence continues at coordinate 1,587 of JAJMDI010000026.1, forward strand.
AAAGGTGACCATCCGGTATATGTTTTTGATTCCACTTTTTTACCATCTTTTGACTCAATTGGAAACAAAGACACTTACGATTTTATTATAGACAAGCTTACAGACAAATTAATTACTAAATTACCAAATGAACCATATTCTCTTGTTGCATTTACTTCAGGGTTTGCATCTAAAAGCATAAGTTGGGTTTACGGTATAAAAATGTATGCCAAGCTACCTCAGCACTCGAAGAACTATTTACAGAAACTGTACATTGTTCATGAGTCATTTTGGGTTAGATCGGTTTATCAGGTTTTAAAAAACGCCATGAATTTCAAGTTTCTGAATAACAACAGCAATGAAGTTCTTATAGAATATATTTCAGATTTGTCACAACTTTCTGAGCTCATCGATATTACAAAACTAAGAATATCTTTGAACGTTTATTTGCATGATTACGAGATCAATGAATTTATAGAAGTCCCAAAACATTATTTCAAACCTAAATATGATTCAGCAAATAGAGAGTATAGACAATCAATGTTTGATAAAATTTTCAAAAGATTACTGAACGAGGCTCCACAATCTGAACTAGTCTTCATGAAACCAGGTAGCTCTAAAAAAATTAATGTTTTATTGGACATCATTGATAGAAACAATTACGTTGACTTGTCTCAATGGGATATATTCTCTATTGCAGGGGTTTTCATGTATTTTATAAAGACAAAGACAAAAACTTTTTTTCCGATTGATATGATCACTTTGCCAATAAGAGATGATTTTGAGTATACTTTTAAAGTTTTCAAATCAATGATGGATTTTCACAATTACTACCCACTGTTTGCTGCTATTTTCCCCTTATTCATAAAGCTTATTGAAAATCAGATAATCACAAAGCATACCTACAATACTTTAAGCAGATGCTTAGTTGGTCCTTTATGTAGGGAGCCCCTTTCAAAAGACAATGAGGATAGAGTCATGATTGGTCAGAGGTTCATCAAAAATTTATTGGCCAACTTTAAAAAATTGGTCGAAAGAATGGAATCCCATGCTACTGACGATCATGTATCAATAAAGGACCCACCAGCGGTTCCAAGGCCAAGAAAGCTCGTAACAACTCAGCCAAGAGTCATATCGAATAACAACAGTCCCGAAAGACACTTTACAAAATTGGAACAACCACCTCTTCCACCTCCTTCAAGATCTTCACCTAAAGCAAAACATGCGACTTTGAATATGCCTACCAAGCCACTCATAATTAATAAAACAACCTCTCTAGAACCTCCACCAAAGCTTCCAAAGCCTCGGAATTTATCAAACATATCTTTAGACTCATTGACCCTATCAAGACCCAGTTCACCTTCTCCTACCAGATATACATCCGTTTCACCGTTACTATTCTCTCCTACTAAGGCTACACGTAATCAAGAAGATGATATACAAAATGATGAAAATATTGATAAGAGAAATAGCAGGTCTAATTTCAAGAGTGAGGTGAATAATGACATGACCTCTAGAATCACCGACAAACCGGAGGCCACGGATATTGTTACGGTTGATCAAAAGATGGTTTGGGAAACGATCAAAAAACTTCAAATAGACAATAACGCTAAAATTCAAACTTTTGACAAAACTTTACAAAAGCAAAAACAAGAAACATTTAATAAAACCAAGTCAAGAATTAACAGGTTTTCTGCTAAATCTTATTCTGATTTTAAAGACGAGGGGAATAAAGTCAGCAGGTTGGCGTCATTATACGAGGAAAGAATTCAAGGTATCCAGATTTTGGATAATATGAAAAAGAACGATTGTTTATAGATTTCCCATTATGATATATAGTAGTAGTCTTATATATTTCTTCACAAAGTTTAACAAGCTGTGATTCTGTTTTTAATCAGGTGCGTATCCATGTATGTCAACAATATCAGATCATTTACTTTTTTTTTTTTCACTTTTTTTTATTCCTTTTTGGGAAGTAATTGGTTTAGAAGTTGATACGTTTCAATCATGTAGAAACACAAACACGGAATTTTGTTGTTATTTGTTTCATATTTTTGGCTGTGATTTTTTCATGATCTAATGCAGTTTTCAAAATAGAATTTGAAAGCATTTTATTGATTGCTATCAAGGAGAGAGGTATTAAATGGTTTGAAAAAGTTTATTAGAAAACAAGACAATTGTAGAGAGACAAAACATAAATTAGTGGGAAATTAGGATAAGAGTCGAAAAATGAACAAAAATAATAGCCCTTTCACAAGTGGGTCTAGAAGTACATACGAGACCTCTGTGGATAGTTTTGTTACTGCATTATCTTATCAAGAAGGCGATGAACTACACAATGAAGATCATGACGTGTTCAGAAAAACAGATGTTGAATCGAATGGTTTAAGCAACGATGATACCCCGATTTTGAGCAAAGGGAAGTTTTTAGATGAAGATTTTTTGTCTTCTTCTGCAGGACATGGAGAAGGTTCTGGTGAGAACTTGAAATTCAAACCAACTATTGATCGTCATGACACCATAGTATTGAATCAGCAAAAACCAGAATCAGTTTTCAACCCAACTGATAGCCCTAGTTTATCCATAGAGCCGAATAGTCCGTTCCTCGACTCTTCGAAGTATAGAAGACCAAGGGTTACAAGCTCTTATTATCAACCATTGGATGAGGCACACATATCCTTAATGAACCAAAACATTGAAGAAGAGCATCTTAATGAAGCGAGTTATGTTGAAGACAACACGTTTAATGAAACTACCCTGGAATCTATTAACACCAATTTTATCATTCAGGATAAATTGCTAACAACAGCTGCCATTGGAAACAATGATGCGTCTAGTAATTTTGAAAAAAGACTATCCTATAGGAAAAGCGTAGATGAAATATCTGAAAACAACAATTCCGATACAGGGGTTTTGCAAAACTCACAATTGGAATTAGATGAACAGAATTACACACACTTGTTTATTATAGCAACTAAAGAATTTGACAAGAATGTCTTAGAGGAGGAAGAAGATAAAATGGTTTGTTTATCTTTTGATGTAGACGATTTAGCTTTTGTTCATGCTATAGAAGAAGCAGGCTGGGGTGAAGTTACTTTAATAAAGAGCAGAAAAAGAGGTTGGGTACCTTTGAATTTTTTTACCGATGCCATAAAACCTGTGGACAGTTTCATACCCTCTAAGTTTAAACACTTATCATCTATCGAAAGTAAGAAAATTTTAGAAATGAGAGCTTATATTTTGAGTAGAAGCTCGTTAGTCCCATTGTTTTCTGCTTGCGGTAAGTTTCTTGTCAATCCACAAAGAGTTCCTGTTGATAATTCAAATGCTTTCACCTTTGATATAAAAGATATCAACGATATAAAATCAGGAATCAAAAAATTGCTAGAAGACACAGGATGTATCTCAAGATCAAATGATTTGGTACAAACTAAACCGTTGGTTCGGAAAACTAGGAAGAGGTTATTAGCCGATTGGTACTCTATTACTTTGAAAGCGGATTCATATAAGAATACTACTGATTCCGGAAAAATTGTTACATTAGAGAGTATGGTTTTTCAGGTCATCAGAAGAGCATTTTTATTTTATAATATATGGAGCATAGAAAAACAGGCCTTTGAAAATGAAAAAAGATTGAGCAACCTAAGAACCAGATCAAGTTCAATAAATATTTTGAACTCTAGTGTTCAAAATGCACCAATTGATTTGCCAAAAGATATAATATATTTGGATAATTCACCAATGGCAACTTCTAGATTAAATGAAATTAATAGTTATTTGTTTACCTATATCGGTTTGATAATGGGCAGAATGGATATTGTAGAGCATAACACAGCAGGGTGCGAAGTTTTAGAATATGTTGTCTACCAAATTATTTTGCTTTTGAGAGAGCTATTATACATTAGTAAAGCATGTTCCAGTTTAATTAATTCAAAATATAACAATTCGTATGAGAACAACTTGGATCACAATTTAGACCCTCTATTATCTTTGGTTTCAGAGCTAGTGTCAGCAGTGAAAGTATTTGTTACTAAAACCTTACAGGAAGCTGGAAGCCGTTCTAACTCAATGCATCAATCTCAAATTTTTTTCAATAACCAGGGTTATACCCATACAGATGAGGCCACAGACTTTATCAGAATTCTATCCCAAATGACTGGTTTTATTTCCAATGCCGTTGTTAGTTGTAACAATTATTTGAGAGTCATTGGTGATTTTCAGTTGAGTGATGAAAAGAAGTTTCCTGACTTTAAAAGCAATAGTATTAGTACAGAGAAGTTTGTTAAAATATGTTCAAACTCTATTTTAAAAGAAATTAAAAGATTAGAAATGAAGATTGGGAACACTGGTACTAATGATGTTGACAAAAATTTGTCAAGATTTTCTACTATTAGAGCTGGGCACGGCTCTTTGAGTAATCAATTATTGTTGAGTAATGAGGGTGGTGAATTTTTGAAAGACGTAGAGTTACACACCGAAGTTGGAAATCATCAGAACAACAAATCTCACCCATTTTTGGAAGATGCTGTGTTTAAACAATTTACATTACCTGACAATAATAACAAACATACGGGAGACAATGGTACATTGGATATTAATGACAGAGAAACAATGAACAGCGAGCTTATTTTTGACGATAACCAGGAAATGATTGGTGGTTCATTTAGAAGTTTAGTTTTTTATTTAACTGATGAATTACATAAACCAAGCGAATTTTTCAAAACTTCTTTTTTGATGAACTTTAAGTCTTTTGGCTCCAGTAAAGAATTTGTTGCTCATTTATTTGCGAGATTTGACACTGAGAATAAATCATATGAATCTGGTGTTCACGATGTTAGAGGTCCGTTTTCTTCTAGAGAAGCTCAAATTAAACACAGAAGAAAGTTGGTGTTGAAGATTATTCAACTATGGTTGGAATCCTACTGGGAACAAAACGAGGATCATAGATTTCTACCAACGTTTATGAATTTTTTTAATGAGTGTTCCTCAATTTATCTACCAATAGAGTCCAGAAAGTTGATGGAGATTGTCTCCAAGCTTATGATAATACCAATGGGAACAAGAAGCACACAGTTGGTGACGAGATCTATTAAAGCTGGTAATGTGAACTCTATCATATCCAAGTTTTCTAACGTTTCTGTAAATGGCTCTCTAACAGTCGATGAGACGATGGTCGAGGAATATAACTTGGCAACTAACTCTGAAGAGGCTCAATTGCCTCTCCCACTTGCTGGGTTAGGGTCCTCAAATTTGCTTTCAAAACGTCACTTGCAAGAATGCACAAAGTTTGTCAAATCTTACAAAGAGGTTTCACCGTACGCTTCTGAGAGTAAAAGTTTAGATGATATGATTTTAATGTGGTATTTGAACATGCAAAATAAGAAAAAAATTGAATTTTCGAATCATGAATTACATTTTTGTGATGTAAATGCGATGGAGGCTGCTAAACAATTAACGTTGATTGAGGCTAGGTTATTCTCTGCAATAGATCCAACAGAATTTTTGAATGGAAACTTTTTAGAGAAAAATGAGTCTTTAGGCTTAGCTCCAAATATTTCCAAGTTAATTGCATTCACTAATTCCTTATCAAACTATGTCATTGAAAGTATTGTTTCTCCTCTGTTTTCTTTGAAAGTTAAAACTCAAAGGATTGAGCAATGGATCAAAATATCTCTTTCCTGTTTGTATTTTAAAAATTTCAATTCCTTGGCATCCATCATGATCGCATTACAAAGTCATGTCTTGTCCAGACTTGATAGCCTATGGAAAGGTTTGAGTTCGAAAAATCATAAGTTATTTGACTTTCTTGTCAAGATTATTCATCCCAATCAAAACTACAAAGTGTATAGAAACAAATTATCACTTTTTGTCACTGAAGCTAAAAAGCTGTACATTAACAATAATGGAGACAATGGATCCACAATAAATGACGACACTAACACTTTGATCATTCCATTTTTCAATTTGTTTTTACAAGATTTAACTATGATCAATGAAGGGAACAATGATTTCCGTAATCCTGACTCTTTCAGACCAAACAAAGTCATTAATATTGATAAGTACTTCAAAGTGACAAAAGTTATAGAAAACGTTCAAGAATTACAGGTTTTTATTGTTGATAATTTGAATTTTGAAGAATATTCAGATAAAAGAGATTCTTTGTATCTGGGAGGGAAAGAAACTATTCAATCTTTGCCAATTTTGCAGGAATTTATATTGTACGACATATGGAGAGTCAATTTATTGTATAAATCTGATCCTGACAGAGGGTATGAATTAAGTTTAAGAATGCTACCTAGAGTCTAGTGCTATTTTCCTGATAAAAAAAAAACAATTTATATACGTAACAGTACAGTTTTCGTTAGCTTTTATATATATGCTTAATAAATATAGATTTTATAAATGTAATAATTAGAATACAGCGGATATGAGATTGAGATCAGTTTTGTTTTTTCAATTCACCAATGTAATTGATGGCAGAACCGGCTACAAAAAAGTTAACTTGGTCCTTGGACATGGTATGTTTGGTTTGAATAATGAAGGATTCGCCCGATGGTTTGGTAATTTTGATATCCAAGAACCCACCATTGTTACCGCCTTTGTTGATCATATCAATCAAACCGACAGTTTCCAAAACGTCTCCAGAGGCGATTCTGTCGTAATCTTGCTCGTTGGCAAAAGTCAATGGCAACATACCTTGTTTTTTCAAGTTAGTTTCGTGAATTCTAGCAAAAGATTTAACCAAGATGATTTGCCCACCCAAGAATTTTGGAGAAAGAGCGGCGTGCTCTCTGGCGGAACCTTCACCGTAGTTATGCTCGGCAATGACGGTCCATGGTTTTTGTTCAGATTTCCATTTGATCATCAAGTCTGGAATAGTGTATGCTGTTCCGTCGAAATCGTATGCTTTGTTGACTTCACCGGTTTCTTTATTTTGGGCACCAATCAAGGTGTTGTTGGAAATGTTTTCCAAGTGACCTTTATATTTCAACCAGACACCAGCTGCAGAGATATGATCAGTGGTACATTTACCTTCAACTTTCAACAAGACGTTGGTTTTCAACTCTTGTCCGTTCCACTTGGCAAATGGTTCCAATAGTTGCAATCTGTCACTTTCTGGAGAAACGTTAACTTCAACGGATGGGTCTGCTTTTGGATCTAGTTCAGGGTAGAATTCAGCTCTACCAGCAGTGAAGCCTTTGGTAGGCAAGTCCATACCTTTTGGAGGTTGGAATTTGAATGTTTCACCGTTTGGTTTAGTAATAGAATCGGTCAATGGGTTGAAGTTTGCGTCACCGGAGTAGGTGATGGCAGTGACAATTTCAGGAGAAGTCAAGAAGTTCATTGTGTTTCTGTTACCGTCGTTTCTGGCTCTGAAGTTTCTGTTAAAAGAGGTGAAAATAGAGTTTGTTTGTTGGGATGTTTTTGAGATATCTTGTCTGTTCCATTGACCAATACAAGGACCACAAGCGTTAGCTAAAACGGTGGCACCTGATTCTTGAAAAGTGTTCAAGATACCGTCTCTTTCCAAAGTGGCTCTAATTTGTTCAGAACCTGGGGTCACGAAAAATGGGATTTTTGGTTTCAAACCTGCGTCAGTGGCTTGTTTGACCAATTCAGCAGCTCTGGTCATATCCTGATACGAGGAGTTGGTACAAGAACCAATCAAACCAGCACTGATTTGGGAAGGCCAGTTTTCTTCAGCGACTTTAGCGCCGTATTTTGAGATTGGAGTAGACAAATCTGGAGTGAATGGCCCGTTGACGTGAGGTTCCAAAGTGGACAAGTTGATTTCGATGACTTTGTCGTATTGAGCGTTTTTGTCTGCTTGCAAGAAAGATCTGACTTGGTCTGCTTGCTCAGCAACATGTGCTCTGTTGGTGGCAATCAAGTAGTCCTTGTGAGCTTTTTGGTATGGGAAAGTAGAGGTGGTGGCACCGATTTCAGCACCCATGTTACAGATGGTGGCCATACCAGTACAACTTAGAGTCTCCACACCTTCACCAAAGTACTCGACAATGTACCCAGTACCACCTCTGACGGTCAAGATACCGGCCAAGTGGGTGATGACGTCTTTTGGAGAAGACCAGTTGGACAATTGACCAGTCAACTTGACACCCAAGACTTTTGGAGCCTTCAATTCCCATGGGGTCCCTGTCAAGGCGTCAACAGCGTCAGCACCACCGACCCCAATGGCAATGGCACCCAAACCACCGGCGTTAGGAGTGTGGGAGTCAGTACCCAACATCATCAAACCTGGCGCACTGAAGTTTTCCAAGACGATTTGATGGATGATACCAGACCCAGGGCCCCAGAACTGGATCCCGTATTTGGAGGCACAACTCTGCAAGAAGTCGAAGACCTCTTTGTTGGTGGCGATCGAGGATGTCAAATCCTTGGCTTCCCCGTCTTTACCCACAATCAAGTGGTCACAGTGGATGGAAGCGGGGACTGCTGTTTCCGGCAAGTTTGTGGTCATGAATTGTAGCAGGGCCATTTGCGCAGAGGCGTCTTGCATGGCAACTCTGTCTGGCATCAACTTCAAGTATTCTTTGCCTCTCAAGTCCGCAACCCTGTTTGTAGACTGAAACGTTTCTTCGACGTTGTTCAAATGGGAGTATAGGATTTTTTCAGCCAAAGTCAATGGTTCGTTGTTGGTGATTTTTTGGATCAACTCAATGTTGGCAGTCAATTTCTGATATGGAGGAATGTTTTTTTGAGTGTATGCTGCGTTCTTAGCAAAAGTAGCAAAAGTCGCTCTAGAGGCAACCCTAGTTCTTGTAGACAACATTTGGGGAGATGTTTTTGTTTCTTTGATGTATTTTCTAGTCTTTTAAATGTTTCTTTAAAACTTTGGTCGAAGGACTTTAATATCAAAAATGTCATGTGAAAAAAGTATACCCTATATATATAACAACTTTCCAAATCGTATCAAATCTTGCAAGGCATTGATTGCTCAAACTATCGAAAACATGAAATCTTGAACAAAATAATTTAGTCACACTTAAGAAAAAGTCGTGGGAGTAATTCACAAAAAGTTTGTTACATCGATTGGATGACCAAGGTAAGATAGATGTTACGATTTTTTTCACTGTTTGTTTGTTCTTGGAGAAAGATGAAAAAAAAACGAAATTCCGAAGGAATTTGTCATACGACTTCAAAGAAGCGCAAAGAAATTTATTAAATTGTGTGGATAAAATGCGTACAGCCTTGTAAATTTAATTTTTTAAAAAATTAAAAAAAAAATGCTTTCAACCAGAGTCGAACTGATGATCTCCGCATTACTAGTGCGACGCTTTACCAACTAAGCCATGAAAGCTAATTATATGTTTTTGAGCTATAATGGGCACAACCAGTGAGAAAACAAAACATATACTCCTAACTATTTAACAAATTCAACAAGTACTGCACTCATCTGTAATGTATTATTTACTGTACTTACAACTTTATAATAAATTCCCTAATATAATTTTATAATCTATCTATCAACTTATATAATATCGTATACATCAAAGTATATATATCATATACAGTAGTGCATGTACTCACCGTAATGTAGCATGTGTTCTTCGTAATCTTGTTTTTTAGATTTTGCAGAAACCACGTTTCTACGACCAGAAGAACCAGAGGAAGGAATAGCGTTATCGTTAGTGAAAGGGTTAGGATAAGGCAGAGAACCAACCAGTGTGTTTGTAGTAGAGTATGTGTCTGCCCCGTCTATTTCCTTTGTGCTCACCACAGTGGAGGTGGAGTAACTTTTAGGAGTGTTCATGTTCATTAGATAGTTCAATCTAGATTTGAAGTATGCCATAGTCTTGTTCATTGTGTGTATATGTGTGTTTTTTCTTGAGTGTTTTGTTTCTTGTTTAGTTTTTAGTTGTATTTTGTTTGTCTTTATTGTATATACTCTACACCTACATTAATCACACTACACACATAGAAATGTAAAACTCTCAACGAATTATCATGATCTTACTCACAAGAAATATCTCATTTATATACTATTTTGATCTGTGATTGATGTTGTCTTTTTGTCTATTTGTTTGTTTGTATTTGTATTTTTACGTCATGTCATCTCTATATGACATAGATGAACTTATCACCCCCTTTTTAAAATTAGACCAGCCATCTTGACAGTATTATTCCGTTTTGTTTAGTTTCTGTATTACATCCCCCATCGTGTGTGTGTGTGTGTGTGTGTGTGTTTGTCATTAATTCTATTCATATTCATTATCCCTCATTGATTTTAATAATAAATATAATAATACTAACTATACACATAATATTAAAAAAAGACAAAAACATATTAAAAAAAGACAAAAACATATAATAAAAAAGACAAAAACACATAATAAAAAGACAATAAAGGCCTACTTTACTCTTTACACACACACACACACACTAAAACTCTCTCCTAAGTAGAATTATAAATTACCTTAAATTCGTTGTAATAAAATAGGCTGACAATTGATATTTTTTATTTTTTTAGGGAAGTAATAGTTTCCTATTAAATTAATTATTGTCAGCCTATATTTTTTTTTTTTGTCTTTTTTCTGTCTTTTTGTCTTTAGAACTTTTGTAAATAAAAAAGACAAAAAAAAAAAAAAATTGTGAGTCTAGACTTTCCCTCCCAATTTTTTTGTTACCACTACTATTATCACCACTATAAGTTTGTTTCCTCCTCCAGTAATCCGAACATATGGATAAAGTATAAAAAAAATTCAAGTTACCCTCCTTCGTTAAACATTTGGCTATTCTCAAGCACGTGATACGCAGCACATGACTTATTATTGTCAGAGTTTCCAATTTCCCCCAAAAAAAATATATTATTAAATTGATTAAGGCAAAAAAAAAAACAAAAAAAGAAAAAAGCACGTGTGTCTCGGATATTACACATTATTCATTTAATCAATAAAAGATATACTCTTTCCTTATTAGGACATGTGTATTATTGTTAGTATAAGATATAGATAGTAATAATAGTAAATAGTAAATAGTAAATAGTAATAAAAAAGGTTTAAAGTTTGAAAGTGGCTTCCTAGAGTGTTTAGTGTACAAAAAGCACTTATTAGTATTACACACACACACCTCAACAAAGGAAAGCACGTTTTCTGTAATTTAAATCATTTACGTGTGTGTGTGTGTGTGTGTGTGTAAAGAAGAGAGAAAAAAAGAGATAAGCGGCTGTTTATCTTTTCTTTAGTTTTTTTGAACAAGAATGTGAGTGAGTGAGTGAGTGAGTGTTATTAATTGTATAAACAGAAAACAGAAAAGACAATACAGAATGGAATCTAAGAATAGAAATGACGCGGAAAAAAACAAATTAAAATAACAACACAATTTATGAAAAACTATATCAAAGTAAAGGTTAGAAATTCACACACTATTCACAATGCTTTTGAATGAAAACATATATAAATGGAGAGGTAAATTGAGAATCAAGATTTAAAATTAATGTTGTGATGTTTGTGGGAGAGTAATACAGAGGTTTGGTTTTGGTGGTTATGGTAATGACTATTTTCAAGAGTTTTATGGGTGGATATCTTTTGTTGGATATACTACTACCTCTGGTGGGTTGGAAGCTTTTATTAATCTAAACCTATCAGAAGTCATAAGTCTAATAAAACTATAATCAATTCAACCAGCTCCATAAGAAAACAAAACAACAGCATCCAATATGCTATAAGATATAGACACCGTTGGGCGGTTAGA
>JAJMDI010000027.1:0-11721 GCA_030573535.1 Hanseniaspora occidentalis var. citrica
ACCTTTGTTCAGACTTATTTATATTTTTTCAAAATATTCAGTCTACTCACTAATCTGAACACATGAAACGAGTATAATATATGTATCGCATGTATAAAGGATACAATTGGAAGAGAAACAGCCGCAGAAAATATATTATTTCAAATATATTGAAATATTAAAGTCAAGTTTTATCTTTTAATGTGTGTTGTCGTCAATTTTTTTTTTTTTAGTTGCTGGTGCTGTTGAGGGGGTTGTAAAATTGTAAATAAAATCAGGGAGATTACATATATTTTCATCTTATCTCAGGTATAAAACATTATAACAAACGTGAAGAGCTGCTTAGTTCTTCAGTCTCATTTTTTTTTTTTCATTTTTTCTTTTTTTTTTAAAGTTTTTTCCTGTAGAGTGGAGGGGGGTTTTTTTTTCTCTCTCTCCAGTGTTATTTGTTCTGTTTAATGACGCAGATGAATTAAGGAAATACAAGAGTTGAATAAATTAGACATTATGAAACGTATGATCAACTCAAATTCACGGCATCCATGATATGATAACAACAACATTCCATGTGAACAAGCAACAAAACAATTATAAACATAGAGAAAGTAACTGAAAACAAAACACAAAAAATGTTTCTATTATTACAGGACTTCAGAATATACTAGCAGAACACATTTTTGTAAACAAAAAAAAAAACAACACCTAGAAAAGTATGTGTATAATTATTTTTATTCTTTTAATATATTGTTGGTGACTATTTTCGTATTTTCAACAATTTAAGGTACGATTTTTAAATGCCGGTGGGGCTTCCCTCTGCGTGATATGTCAAAGACAAAAATGTACCTTGTTTGCAACAAAACAACCGAATATTTTACACACATGTATGTTTTAAAGTGAAAAATTTCACATTTTAATTCTCCTCATTGGAAAAAAAATATAAATAAAAAAAAAGACAGCAGCAACAAACAAGAACAAAACAACATCATCGAGCAATGATGTATGTATATTGTGTTTTTGTTGAATTGAAATTAGGGATATAAGATTTATTGTTCAACTTTGCAAGTAATGTAATGAAAGACAAAGAAAGAGAATGTGCTTGTGTTACAAACAGTAAAAACTTGACAGATTATCACCCCACTGGTCTGTCCACTTGTAATTTAGGGAACAAGAACCATTGGGAACCACAATATGTTGATACCTGTATAAAACTTTGTATTGCACTTTTAAAAAGTAGACACTCGAACCAAGTGTGCGTTGTGTATAATTATTATAGTTCCCAAGACCCTTTGTGAACAATAACTTGAGACACACAGTCAGTGTATCATCAGGTTGTCATTCCATTGATGGAGAGTTTTGTGTTTCTTGCAACAATAAACAGAAAGCTTGGGGATGATCAAACAGTTGTATAATATTTTTTTTTCTTTCTTTCTATGTCTTTTAGTATATTTCAAAGCATTGGCTCATCAACTATATATAAAGAGAGATGTGTTGTAATTTTACTTTTGAAATAGTACTTTCTTTAACATATATACAATTACTAATACAATAAAACAAAGATAGAAAAGAACAACAACCAACTAGATATACAACAAAAAACTAAATTAATAATGTCTCAACCAGAACAAGTTGGAAAAGAATACAACAACTTAAACAATAACGCAAACGCTGCTGCTGGAAACGGTGTCGACGACTTGGAAGCCCAAAACGGGTTATTGCCTGGTCTAGAAAACGATGATGACCTGGCTGTCAACAGGTTTGTCAAGAACGACAGTATCAGAAACGACTTGGTTGCCGGGTTGGGTGAATTGGTAGGAACTTTTATTTTCTTGTGGTGTGCCTTTGTCATTGCTCAAATTGCCAACCAAGACGAGCTGTTGAAGAGTGTGCCAAAGGGTTCCCATCCTGGCCAATTGATCATGATTGCTTTGGGTTTCGGGTTTTCTGTTATGTTTTCTATCTTTGTCACTTTCTATGTTTCCGGCGGTGCCTTGAACCCTGCTGTTACTTTGTCTCTATTGTTATGTAAAGCGTTGACTTTGAGAAGAGCCATCATCTTCTGGTTTGTCCAAATGCTAGCCGGTATGGCTGCTGCTGGTGCTGCCTCTGCCATGACTCCAGGTCCTATTGCCTTTGCCAATGGGTTAGGCGGTGGCTGTTCCAAATCCAGAGGGTTGTTTTTGGAAATGTTTGGTACTTTCATGCTATGTATCACTGTCTTGTTCATGGCTGTTGAACAAAGCCCAGACATTGCTCCATTTGCCATTGGTATTTCCTTGTTTATCGCTCATTTGGTCTGTGTCTACTACACCGGTGCTGGTTTGAACCCAGCCAGATCCTTCGGGCCATGTGTTGCTGCCAAATCTTTCCCAAACTACCACTGGATCTACTGGGTTGGTCCATTGCTGGGTGCCACTTTGGCCTGGGCTGTTTGGAAATTGTTCAAATTGTTGGACTACCAAACCTGTAAAAAAGGCGGTAAAGTTGTATCCAACAAAAAGAAAATCTAAATCAACTTTAAGAGTGATTCAAGATTTTTTTTTTCTTTTAAATAAAAACATATTGATAAGAACACCAATGGTTTCTTAAAAGTCGTTATAATATATCTTTTAAACAAAACACAATTGAGCTATACCTACAAAAAAAAACTAAAAGAAAAAAACACATAACAATTACTAATAAGAAAAAAACCTCAAATAATTTAATAACATCAATATATATATAGATATACTTATATCTTTCTATATATAATTAATTAATTGGTTACTAGTTTGAATCTGGTTGAGCAGTGAGCTCTCACCTTGAGTGTAGTTACAATGGGTGTATTTTTATAATATCACAGTCACATGACACATGGTCACATGACACAACCAGTCACATGACACAACCAGTCACATGACACAAACAGTCACATGACATTTCAATGTCTCTTATCAAAAAACAAAGAACAAAGAAAAGACAGAAAAAAAAAAAAAGTGACGAATAATTTTCTTTAATATGAGAGACAGAGAAACTACCAACAATGAAAAAAAACAAAAAACAAAAAAGGTCCTTAGTAAACACTGCACACTCACAGTTTGATAGTACAAAACAAATATATATAGATTTACTCTGCAAGTTTATTCCTTGCTTTTGTTTGTTTTACTTTTTAATAAAATGAAAGGAAGAGTGTGTACAGTGAACATCTCATTCACCGAAAATAGCAAAAAAAAAAAAAAAAAATATTCAACAACAACAACATAAAAATAATTAAAGATGGAAAAACTCCCCCGACAATAAAAACAACAAAGTTGCATATTGAATAACTATTAATAGAAATAGATTTAATAAATAGAAAATTAATTATTCGACTTATTCTTCCATAATTTCAACATAAGTAGTAACTACATTATATAAACAAACTGTAGGTCAAACCACAGACACATATACAATAAAAAAGACTCAAAAAGATCGTCAGATTAATAAAAGAGAAAAACAAAAAAAAAAAAATGTCGATTATTGTTAGCAAGAAGATCATCAGGGTCCTACTGGTTTCTGTTTTCTTGGTGCTATGTGTCTTGTTTTCTACGAAAACTTTCACCACAGATATAAACCACGAGCAGATCATCAAGTCTATCACCGACAACAAGGACTACTTGATTGATTCTATTGGGATATTCGGGTCTGAATCCGAATTGTCAACACAGGAAAAACAACAGCCTAAGGCCTCTGAGGTCGGGAGAACGGCTATTGATGTGGACAGTTTGTTCCAGCCTGCTGGAGAGCCAGTCAAGGCCTGTTTTGTGTCCTTGGTGAGAAACGATGATTTGTGGAGTTTGATTCCTAGTGTCAGATCCGTGGAAGACAGATTCAACAAGGACTACCACTACACCTGGGTTTTCTTGAACAACGAGCCTTTTACTGAGACTTTCAAAGAAACAATCTCCAACGTTGTTTCTGGGGATGTCAAGTTCGGGTTGGTTCCGGAAGAACACTGGTCGTTCCCATCGTGGATCGACCTGGACAAGGCCGCACAAACTAGAGAAGACATGAAAAACATCATCTACGGTGACTCGGAATCCTACAGACACATGTGCAGATTTGAGAGTGGGTTCTTCTGGAGGCACCCTGCTTTGGACGAGTTCGACTGGTACTGGAGAGTCGAGCCAGACACCAAGATCTCGTGCGACATTCCGTACGATGTGTTCCAGTGGATGAACGACAACAAGAAAGCATACGGGTTCACCATCTCGATCCACGAGTACGAGTCCACTATTCCTACCTTGTGGAAAACCACCAAGGATTTCATCAAGGAAAACCCAGAGTACGTCCACGACAAGAACTTGATGAAGTTTATCAGTGAAGACAAGGGGGACACCTACAACTTGTGCCACTTCTGGTCCAACTTTGAAGTCGCCAGTTTGGGCTTGTGGAGAAGCGAGCAGTACAGAAGCTACTTTGACTACTTGGACAAATCAGGTGGGTTCTTCTACGAAAGATGGGGGGACGCTCCAGTCCACTCTATTGCGGTCTCGTTGTTCTTGCCAGAAAGCGCCATCAAGTTTTTTGACACAGTATCCTACACCCATCCTCCATACACCTCGTGTCCAAGAGACCCTAAAGTCTGGAAAGAATACAACTGTGATTGTGATCCAGAAAACGACTTCACTTTCGACGGCTACTCCTGTGGTAACCAGTACTACAAGGCCACAGGCATGAAGAAACCTTCCTACTGGAAAGATGGGAAGTTTTTATAGTGATCCTTTATAGCTTATATATATTAACCGTTATAAGAAGATTATTTACAGAAGGTATATGTTGTACCGAGTAGGGTCAATTTATAACTTGTCTTTTAAAGGGGGGGGACCCTGAAGACCGTTACCCGCAATCCATTATTTTTTCCTTGTTTTGTACGTACACACACGGAAAATCACCAAACAAAACGTTTGTTAGACCGTTTGTTGGATTTTCCAACAAAATCAACCGAGTACTAATAACAATCAAAAAAATGATAAACCACAAGAACCCCCAAGACCCATGGCATTAAGGTTTAGTAAAAAGATCATAAGGTCTTTAGTTGTTTCTGTTGTTCTGTTATTGATTGTTTTGTTGTCAAGAAGTCCCAATGCCCGGTCCGGAGCATACCTAGAACCACTGCCGCGTTTGCCCAAATCTTCCATAGACCTTGATACATTGTTTCAGCCTGTTGGGGAGCCAGTCAAAGCGTGTTTTGTGTCTTTGGTCAGAAACGAAGATTTAGAGGATCTAATACCCAGTGTGAAGTCAGTCGAAGACAGATTCAACAAGATCTACAACTACCCCTGGGTATTTCTCAACAACGTGGAGTTCACCGAGGAGTTCAAGGAAACAATACTGAAAGTCGTTTCTGGAGAGGTCAAATTTGAGTTGATCCCGAAAGAACACTGGTCGTACCCCTCATGGATCAGACAAGACAAGGCTGCCATAGTAAGAGAGGAAATGGTGGACATCATCTACGGCGACTCAGAGTCCTACAGGCACATGTGCAGATACGAGAGCGGGTTTTTCTGGAGACACCCAGCGTTGGACGAATTCGACTGGTACTGGAGAGTAGAGCCTGAAACGAAAATGTCCTGTGATATCCCGTACGATGTGTTCCAGTGGATGAACGACAACAAGAAAGCATACGGGTTCGCGATATCCTTCAAAGAGTACGAGACCACCATTCCCTCACTATGGGCAACAACAACGGATTTTGTCAGACACAATCCAGAGTACGTGCATGAAAACAATTTGTTGGACTACATCAGTGATGACGCGGGGGAAACGTACAACTTGTGCCATTTTTGGTCCAATTTTGAAATCGGATCCTTGAACTTCTGGAGAAGTCAGCAGTATAGAGACTATTTTGAATTTCTAGATATGGCTGGTGGGTTTTTCTTTGAAAGATGGGGGGACGCGCCTGTCCACTCGCTTGCCGTTGCATTGTTCCTACCTAAAACAAGCGTTAAGTTCTTCGACAACGTCTCCTACTATCACCCACCATACCTTTCATGTCCGAAAGACCCTGAAGTTTGGAGCCAGTACAACTGTGATTGCAACCAAGAGGATGACTTTACTTTTGAAAAATGGTCCTGTGTCGACAAATTCTACAAAGCTGCCGGTCTACAGAAACCTTTTTACGCATAAGCTACTCCGTGAATCGATTTCGTAGCTTCATCGGAACATTCAATCACGTGATGAATATATCTGTAAATATTCCAAGCATTTCTTTTTTTTTCCTTGACGTTTTTTTTTCAAAATTTTTAACGATTTATCATCGATCACACGACAGTAATATATACATTTTGTGTTGTAGATAAACGTACCATGGTAATCAATGACCTGAAAAAATAGTTGTCTCAATCCAAAAAATACTAAACAAACTAAAAACCAAAAATCAGTATGAGTGAAAATTTGAAAAAATACGTCCCTGGCCCAGGTGACCCATCGTTGCCTCCACAATTGTCTGACTTTGCCAACAAAAGCACCGATGAAGTCTTGGAGGAGTTGAACAAAATGCCATTTTTCATGACCGAACTAGGTGCTGAATCAAATGACACTTTGGAAGCCTTGAAAGCTATGGCTTACGAGGGTGAACCGGATGAAATTGCTGCCAACTTTAAAAACCAAGGTAACGAGATGTTCAAATTGAGAAGATACAAAGACGCTAGAGAATTATACAACAAGGGTATTGCAATGAAACCAGGTAAAGAGCACAGTGAACTGAACTCCATTTTATACAGTAACAGAGCTGCCTGCGAGTTGGAGTTGAAAAATTACAGAAAGTGTATCAACGATTGTAAAATCAGTTTGAACCACAATTCCAAAAGTGTCAAAGCGTATTACAGAATGGCAAAAGCATTTTGTTTATTGGACAAATTAGATGAAGCCAGCAGCGCCTTGGAATTTGCGGAATTGATTGACAACAACAACAAGTCTATCAAAGAGCTATCCAAAAAAATTCAAGAAAAAAATGTCGAAATTTTGGCAAAAGAAGCTGAAAAACTGAAAATCGAAGAAGAAAAACATAGAAAATCAGAACTACTAAAAGCTTCTATGGATCTAAGATCTATCACAAATCTTCACTACAAAGAACCGGCTGATATTTTAAAAGAAGCTAGAGTCCATCTTGAAGAAGAAAATGTCGTGGACTCTCAAATGATTTACCCAGCTTTAGTTTTATATCCAACCACTGATGAATTTGATTTCATTGCCGAAGTTGGTGAGTTGAGTACTCCATATGACATTTTGAACATGATCATGCAAAGACCTCAAGAGTATTTCGAAGAGTTGGGCCATGAAAACTTTAGTATCAAAAACTTACAACCATACATGGAAACTTTGGCCGGGGGTTTAGTTAAAGTCGGTAAAAAAATCACCTTCAACGATATTTTGAAAACAGAAAAGCCAATAATACCAATGTTCGATAACAGCTTGAGAATATATTTTGTTCCAAAACAAGAAAGTGAAAAATGGTTGGCTAAATGGGATAAAGCTGCAGCTTTAGAAAGAAGATTATAAAGTGTATAAGAGTTATGTAAATACTACGTCATTTTGCTAAAGATGGCCTATTTTTAAATTTTGACAATCTTGATGTTTGAAAAATATCATCCAATCTCAAAGGCGGCAGTTTCCCAAATATTTGATATGGATCCACTGCTTGTTGTTTTGAAAATTGCTCGCTCAAATATGGCTCCTGTGCCCAACTAGCCAATATATTAGTATCATTATCGTAATCGGAATCTGAATCAATATCAGGCAACGTGTTGTCAGCAGCTGAATTTTGTTGTTCGTAGTCTATCCCTACTGTTTGCCTATAATCTTTAGTATTAATATCATGTAAAATGGTGTTTTTCGTTTCTTCAGGATGAACAGCAGCTCTGTTGATCCTGCTGAAAGAATCTCGTATTGCTCTAGTTCTCTTTCTCACCATATCCTCTTCAAGTTGAGATTTCCTTTTCTGTTGCTCAAGTCTTCTGCGTTCGCTTTGAAGTTGCTGCGTTTTCATTACATCAGATAATCTTTTAGTTAATTTTTGTTTCAAGTGATTTTTGTCCGGTATTGAAAGTAGGTTCGATTGTGTAACCGATTGTCTCAATTGAAATCTCGTTAGCGAATCCGTACCTGTGCTTCTTGTACCTGTTTTTACGTCTTCAATATTATCTAAGACCGGCTGACTTTGCATGTTAAGCTTCCTAGATGACGAAGATGTAGTTGAATCTTGTTTTATTAATTTTTTTTGAAATATCGGTGAAGTTGATTTTTTAGACCCGCTGGATAATATATTTCTGCTAGGCGTATCGGGTCCTTTTTCTAAAATTTTTGGATAGAGAGTGTTTGCATCTTTGGCTAGTCTATCATGTTTTGGTTTTTTAATAGTGGTTTGCGAATGATCACATTTCGCTCTTAACGGTGTTCCCATAAAAGACGACTGCGATCTTAAATATGAAGCTCTTCCTGGTGTTAATGATTTATTAAACGTCTTGAAACTTTTTGCAGGTGTTTCGTTTATCCTCTCTGATGCTAGTTTTGGCAAAGTGGGTTTCTTCAACTTTGACTCAAATGATCTTGTAGATAGTGCAGTCAACCTTTCAAAGACGTTTTGTTTGGGATTGTTCAAAGGCGATCTCTCCCTTTTCAGTACTTTGTGTGTTACTTTTTGGTCCAATTTTCCTACTGATAGCTTCTCTAAAGATAATGCGCTTTTGAGGTCCAAAGATTCGGTTTGTTCTTCTTTGTCCTGCAAAGGTTCCAGTACATTTGGTTTGTCGTCTTGAAGTTTATTTTCCTCAACAACCGGCAGAATTGCATCATTAAACTTAATAACAGTCTGGTTACCAATACCTGTTATGGATTTATTAAAAGTAAAAGAGTTGTTTGTATAATCCCCTCTGAAACTATTTGCCGATTGAACCATAAAATCAGTTTTCTCTGGAAGAGGAACAAACAAATTAGTGTTTCTTTTCACCTTGTCCACTGGTTTCTTCTCTATAGGTAAATGCTCACTAAAAACTCTATTATTAATTGACATATCAAATGATTTTTCAATAACCTTAATTGGCCTTGCCTGTTCAGATGTTAGATTTTTAGACTCTACCACCGTATTCGCATTTGCAGGATATTCTGCCGTCGCATCTGGAATAATGGTGTGCTCTTTTAATTTTTTACTCTCATCGTTTGTCGTGGAGTATTCTTCAACGATTGAAGTCTGATCTTTTGATACTGATGTTATGTGTTTTGTAGTTTTAATGGGACTGACATAATCGTTGAACGATTTTTTCAATTCATGGAAGCTCGTTTCTGATGCTTTAGCACTGAAATCAGTTCTTACAACAGAACTATCAAGATCTTGGTTATAGTCTGAGTCTTTACTTACAACGTTTGATTCTGCAAATTTATAAGTTGGACGTATTTGAGTGATTTTATCTAAGTCACTTCGTACCTGCAGTATGCTTGTTTTTTTGCTGTTTTGATTATCATCCTCTTCACGTATCTTCAATTCCCCACCAGTTGCAAAATTGAATCCTTTATCTCTTACATAGTCCTGATGGCCGTCTAGAACTTTAAACACCATGGATAATTTGGAATCAAGCCAAACATCTGTTTCATGATACTTGCCGCTCAACTCAACCACACCATTCATGGACACATCGTTGAATCTGTTAATACTTTCAATTATAGACCTAGACCCCCCTTTCACACATAATTTCTTTTCTTTTGCCGTCTGTATTGCCCACTCCATGGTTGTTAGTGTTTCTGTTTATTCTCTGATGTTCTTGCTTTTGAGGTACCAGCAAACATGTTAAAATGTCTTTGCCTTTGCGACGCGTTTTAGTGTAGAATCAAAAAAAAATATAAAAAACTGGAAAAGTGTGGAAAACATAAAGTCTACGACAGCCTACAGTGATTACGCTATCTCAGTATCTTATCGCCCTAACCATTTATTATCTGACTTGATACAGGAAAAGATGCAACAAAAACAGCAAGAAACAACCGATGATCACCAATTATTCAAGCAATGTTAGCAAGGAACAGGAGAAAAAGAAACAAGATAATTTGTTTGAAAAGACAAACGTGCCGGCACCTGATTTGTTTCCTCCATACAGTCACATTGTTAATTCTGAGTCATGCACGAAGTTGGGAAATCATGACCTTTTGGAGTCTGAAAATGAAGAAGAAATGCTGACTCGACAGCTGAAAGAAACTGATAGTGTATCAAGTAGTCAGTTTAAAACATTTTTTGATAAACAACTACCGAAATCCTACAAAGAAGAGATTGTCAATGACAAATTTTATTTGTCCAAAGTAATGGGTCAAACTCCTATACATTACGACGATTTTGTGAGTTATGAGCAGGCGATAACCAAAGAAGATTGTCTAAGAAGAAAGTTGAAAGCTTTGGAACTACAAGAAACTGAACATTTAACGTCTCAAAAAACTAGAAACGTAGTTGGCAATGAAAGCTCTAATGTACATTCAGAGTATGATGAACCAGGTCAAGAAATTGCAATTGTTCACAACATAGATGACCTTTTTCAAACTGATCTTGTCGATAAAAGTGAACAAAGGACAGGTTTGGCAAGAAAAATCTATAAAAGATTCCAACCGTCATCAACTATATTGCACAAAAGAGATAAAGTTTCCACTACAACTGATAAAACTGCTATGCCAGATCTAAAAGAAAACTATCAGTTATATGATTTACGAAGCCAGCCATTTACAGAGGTTATTGGTGACCCAGAATATGGGTATATAGAGACAAGGATGGAAAAAAAATATAATGAAGACATAATTATCACGGAGCAGGATTCTAACTCTTATATTCCACGTCGGTCAGTTGATTATTCAAGAAATCAAAACAAGTTAAACCCGGTTTCAAAAAATTATTTACAGAGAAAGTTGGCTATGAGACACTTGCAAATGATTTCCTTGGGTGCTACTATTGGGATTGGGATATTTTTGAATTGTGGGCGGACGTTTTCCATTGCTGGTCCATTAGGAGCATTTTTAGGGTTTTTAATATCATCAACAATAATTGTTAGTACTTTATTGTGTTTTGCCGAAATTATAGCAGTGATTCCGTTGAATGTTGGTATATCGGGACTGATTTCCAGATTTATTAGCGATGCTGTTGGATTCAGTGTGTCCTGGTGCTACTTGTTTTCATATATTATCTCCATTCCTGCGGAGTTGTTAGCGTCTATATTGCTAATGTCATATTATGAGACATTTGATGCTGTGATAAAAGACAATTATAAACTAGGATTGATTATAGTGGGAATGGTTGTTGCAGTTACTTTTGTAAATCTGCTGGATGTACGTGTCTATGCAGAAATAGAATATGTAGCAAGCACATTTAAAGTCTTAGTTGTAAGTGCCATGATAATCACTATGATTGTAATCAACTGCGGAGTTAGTGGCAAGGGCGTGAACGATGGATACATAGGATTTAAATACTGGGACAGTAAGAAATCACCAAACAAAGATATTACATTTGGACCTTTCAGACCCACATTTAATTTGAATGATCTAGGAAAAGAATCAACTGGTGGAATTGGCGGGTTTGGTGGCATAGTTTTGAGTATTATGGCTTCTGTTAGTGTGTCAGTTTATTCGTATATTGGATCTGAATTGGGTTTTATTGCAGCTGGCGAGAGCAAAGTGTCATTTAGAAGATCTATCCCTTCTGTAACAAAGAGAATATTCATTAGAGTTATTGTGCTGTACTTATTGTCTATTTTTTTG
>JAJMDI010000028.1:0-11039 GCA_030573535.1 Hanseniaspora occidentalis var. citrica
CCCTTTTTGCTGTTTTCGTCCAATGGATTGATCAAACCGTGATCAGCTTTGTTGACACAGACACCAAACAATTTGGCGTACATGCTGGACCAGTATGGTTCATCACAGGCTTTGGCCAACAAACTTTTCACCACAACAGCAACGGATTTACCTTGATCTTCTTCGTATTTGGATTGGTTCATCAAATCAATAACTTTGATGGAGATGGCGTCGAATTTTTCCAAAGTCAATTTGTTCAATAAGGATTTGACTTCTTTTTCAACTTCGCCAACAGGCAGCAATTCAGTACCATCTGCAACAACGACTTTGACGATTTCTTCTTTCTTCTTTGGTTTCCAACCTTTACCGGTCTTGTTCAATTTGACGACTGGAGCTGGTTCAGCTGGGGTTTCGTCTTTCTTAGCTTCACCTTCTTCGTCGTTGGCTGAGCCTCTCATGTGTGGACCAGCATGTGGGTTGGTGGCTGGGTCGAATCTGGAACCGTGGTATTCACCGTCTTTTCTACCGCCCTTTCTCTTGGATCTTCTCTTGGAGTCAGCTCTGGAAGAACCAGATCTGTCACCCATACCACCTCTCTTGGACATGGATCTTCCGTCTTTAGAACCGTTTCTGTTAGACATGTTTCTACCGCCTGGGTATGGACCGTTGGAGCCTCTTGGACCACCTTTTCTACCGCTGTATTGGTTGCCTTGGCTACCACCGAATGGAACCAACAAGTTGGAGGCACAGAATTCAGCCCATTTGGCATCGGCACTGACTTTGACTTGTTTGGAGACGGCAAATAATTCTTCTAGGGAGTATTGGAATCTGACACCGGTTTTTTCGACACTTGGTAAGGTTTCAAGTTGTTCTCTGAAAACGTTCAAGTAAACGTGACCTGGAGCCAAAGGTGCTTCAGCTGGAGCTTCATCTTCTTTAGGAGCTTCGGAAGCTTCAGCAACTTCAGCAGTTTCGGCAGTTTCAGTAGTTTCAGCAGCTTCTTTAGGAGCTTCAGCGGTTTCAGAAGCAGCGTTTTTGGCGGCTTCAGCAGCTCTTTGTTTTCTTAATCTTTCCAAGAAAGACAATTTTTGTGGCTGAGCTTCTTCTTTAGCTTCTTCTTTAACTGGTTCAGCAGCGTCTTCTTTAACTGGTTCAGAAGCGTTTTCTTTGACTTCTTCTTTGACTTCTTCTTTGACTTCTTCTTTGACTTCTTCTTTGGCTGGTTCAGCAGTTTCTTCTTTGGCTTCTTCTTCAGAATCAGAAGAATCACTAGAGCTGGAAGAGTCGGCTTTTTGGGCAACTTCTTCTTGTTGCTTGACTGGTTCTTCAACAGCAGCTGGAGCTCGAGCAGCAGCGGCTTCTTCTTCGGCTTTTTTGGCTTCGCTCTTTTGTTTTTCCAAGTCCCTTTGCATTTTTCTTTCCAAAGCACGCTGTTTCAACATTTCACCAATAGAAGTGGCAGCTGGAGCGGCTGGAGCAGCACCTTCAGCAGTAGCAGCAGAGGCAGCAGCAGGGGCAGCAGTTTCAGTAGCGGTGGCAGATTGTTGTTTTTCCAATCTTTTTTGTTGCAAACGTTCTTGGGCCTTGGCTTGCAAGTCGATGGCTTCGCCGTTTTTGTCCTTGACAACAACTGGGTGTTGAGCAGCAGCGTCTTGTGCACCTTCTTGGCCTTGGTAGACGTAGTAGCCCCCGTTGGCATAGTTGTAGGCTGGCATGTATGGAGCACCACCTTGGGCTGGGTCGGCCATACCTTGGGCGTTCATGGCAATGTTGGAGTTGTAGTTGGAAACGACTTTGGCAGCGTTGTTGTAGTTTTTCTTGGTGCCGTTGTGAGGTTTTTGGTGGTAGGTGTTGCTCTTGCTGGAAGATCTTCTTCTGTTGGCAGTGGCACCGTCTTGTTGTTTTTTACCTTGCTGTTCCACAGATGGCTGTGGTTGTTGTTGTTTTTGTTGTTGTTGTTCTTCAGTGCTCATTTTCGTGTTATCTCTAAAATGCATGTACTGGTACAGAGTCTGTGTGTGTCTTTGTGTTTTGTTTTTTAGTTTTTCTATCAAATGCTGAATACTCAATTCTCAATGAAAAATAAAAAAAAAATCAATTAAAGGAATATACTAATATATCTGGTTTAATATGATACGATATGATATATATGTGTATATCGACTGGATATCCTGTTCTGTTGATACTGGTGTGTATAGATATCTATCTGGCGGATAATCTAATGAAATAAATAACACGCTCGGTGGGGTCTTTATGATTTTGATTTTCAATAAGAACATTAACAATTAAAATATAATAAAACGTTGTTCAAGAAAGTATTATACCATTTACAATTTACAAATCACATCATATAGAACAAAAAACACATCGACTTTCACTAAACTTACAACAAGATCATCACTTACACTACATTTGACAACACCAAATATCATAACCCTTCATCCAATTATCATAAAAACGTGTAGTTGTAAATATTCAACTTTTCAAAAATGTCGTTGTCGTTGTTGTTAATAAAAAAAAAAAACCAAAAAAATTTTCATTTCTCATTATTTTCTCTCTTTCTGTCTCTGTGAAGAAAAAAACAAAAAAATGAACGAAAAAAAAAGAAAAGTGAAAAAAAGTGGGAAAAAAATAACCTAAAAGGGAGGGTAACACTTTTAAAGTAATAAAAGCACGTGATCAGAACATTTGTGCTTCCATTAACTGGTAAAGACAAGACAAGACAAGACTCGTTCTTTAATCGATTTATTTTTTCTTTAAAAATTAGATAATTATATAGACATACGTACAAATGTATAGTCAAATCATGTGTATAATTTTGCAACTGAAATGGCTGTTTCGTCGTTCTTGTTCATGACTTTTGCTACAGCCAATTCGAAATCTTCTTGTGTGACGTGGATTCTTCTTTCTCTTAATGCATACATACCTGCTTCAGTACAGACACCTTTCACGTCTGCACCAGAGCACCCGTTCATTTTTTCTGCTATTTTTTTCAAGTTGATACCTCTGGTCAAGTTCATTTTTCTGCTGTGGATTCTCAAAATCTGTGTTCTAGCAGCAACGGTTGGAGGCGGGAACTCGATCTTTCTGTCTATTCTCCCTGGTCTCAATAGCGCTGGGTCCAAGATATCCAATCTGTTGGTGGCCATGATGATCTTGATGTCTTTGGAGCTTTCGAACCCGTCCAACTGGTTCAACAACTCCAACATTGTTCTTTGCACCTCGGAGTCACCACCACCACTGCCACCTTCTCCTCTACTGGACCCAATGGAATCGATTTCATCCATAAATATGATACTTGGCGCATGCTCTCTCGCCATCACAAACAACTCTCTCACCATTCTGCTCCCTTCCCCAATGTACTTCTGGACCAACTCGGCACCAGAGACCCTGATGAACTTACAGTCGGTGTGGTGGGCAACGGCTCTTGCCAACAAAGTCTTCCCTGTCCCTGGAGGACCATAAAGGATGACCCCCTTTGGTTGCTGGATACCCAAGCTCTCAAACAACTCTGGGTGTTTCACAGGCAACTCGATGACTTCTTTGATCTCTTTAATTTGCTTGGTCAACCCACCAACCATGTCGTATGTTGAGTCTGGGACTTTCTCCACCATCATTAGGGAAACCAAGGGATCAATTTTGTTTTCCAACACTTTGTGTAGCAAGTACGAGTCTGATTTCAAACACACTCTCTGGTTTGGTTTCAAAGACTTGATGTCGATGTCAGAGGCCACCTCAGTGATGTATTTGCCCTCCGGCTGGACTTTCACCAACACTTTCTTGTCGTTGATCACTTTCACAACCTCCCCGACATAGGACCCTGGTTCTTGCAAGTAGACCAATTCGTCTTTGATGAACTTGACTTTGTCATTCAAAAGGTTTCTTTGTGCTTCTAGTCTGTGTAAGTTTTCTTGTTTGTTTCTGATCAAGATTTCACAATCCTGGATTTGTGCTTGGAAGTAAGGTTTGATACCAGCCATTGTGTGTACTTGTTGTTGGTTCCCTTTAGTTTGGTTATAATTCTTAATTGAATATGTACTGTATGGATCGTAGAAATTAAAGAGTTTGCCACCCATTGAACAGTGTCACTTGCCATTTGTCAACCTACAACAAAAGGGGGACACACACTTAGCTGACAAGGAAAGTGAGAAAAAAAAAAAAATTTACGAAAATTCACAAATCTCATGCGGGTAATACACCCGGAAACAGCAAAACACTCAACAGCGGAAAGTTCCTCGTGACGCGATTATTGTACGTGTATACTTGTACTTCTACTCTTTGATACTAACGTTTGTAGGAGATACATACCAAGACAAAGACTAAAGACAAGAAAGAAAAACTCCAAGAAGTATGAACTCACTCAATGTGTATGTCACTGTGGGTGCCACTGTGCCCTTCCACGAATTGGTCCAGCAAACTGTGAACAACCTCGACACGATGGCGAACAGTCTTTTAAAAACGAGTGGCCTGACCTCATTGAACACTATAAACCTTGTTTTCCAACACGGGAACAACTATGCTGATACGTTTTCAAGCTTAATTGAAGAGTACACCACTAGGGAGGAGAACCCATTCTCTCTTGTCTCCAATACAACAAGTCTCAACAACAACACCGACGAGTGCTGTGCACTACTAGAAACCTCTTTGAAAAAATTCACCCTAGTCTCCCACTCCCTAACACTCAACATCTATGGGTTCTCCCTATCCAACAACCTTGGCTCCTTCCTACACGAGTACCAGCCCGAGCTTTTCATCTCCCACGCGGGCACGGGATCCCTATTGGATGCCCTTAAACTCGTGGAGAGTACAGACAAGAACAAGAACAAGTCAACAGACAAGAACTCAAGAACAAAAGTCATATTGTGTGTGGTGAACGACCAGTTGATGGACAACCACCAGCTGGACATTGCCCGGAAGTTTGCGGCCTTGGGACTAGTTCAGTGTGTCGACTCTCCAAAGAGCTTAAACGACGCATTTGAAAACTTGGCCCGTACTTTCAGTGAAAAACACACCCCACATACACAACAAAACTCCTTCAAAACAGGCTTCAACAACGAGTTCCAACATCAAGTTCTCCTTGGTGGCTGGTGAGCACCCCACCTACATACTCTATCGTGTCTGTGTAGTGTCTGTGTAGTGTCTGTGTAGTGTCTGTGTACTGTAACTTCTAAAAATAGTCTCTACTCTTGATATATAATATAAAACCCCGGATACGTACCCAACAAAAAAAAAAAAAATACACACAAACAAGACAACCAAACGTCAAATTAACAACACTGTACAGTTGTACACCCTGATTTTGCCAATTTGTTGAACTCTTTGTTTGAACTCTTTTGTTTCTTACCATACAAATACGACACACATTGACTCGTTTAGTATGTGTAGTACCTACCTAAGAAGTACCTACTACCCAAATCCAACGTCATCATATAATATTTACACATAATCTACAAACACTCATCTCGTAATTTTCACATTTCTCTTGTTGAAAATCTGTTTTTATTCATTTATCAACTCTACTATTACTCCTACTTATTGGACTATATTGTAATGTCTTCTTACGAATGCCTCTTCTATCGTCTATCTCTTCTAACGTCTATCTCTCTCTATAACCTTCCTTCCTTCCTCCTTTCCTTAAATCATCACAGAACAAAGAACAAACGAAGGAAATTCACCAATGGGAAAAAGTTGCTCAACAAAAAAAAGCATGACTTTTTGTTAATAAGAAGCAAACTGTGTGTGTCTTGTGTGTTGTGTTTTGCTTACAAAACCACGTAGAAAAAACAATACACTGAGACAATTTTCAACACTTTTTTTTTTTTTTTTGCTTTTTTTTTTTTTGATCTCTCTCTCTCTCTCTTTGTACTTTGTCTTTTGATGATGGAAAGAAGGGCGTAGAAGGAAGAGAACATTGGGCAGAGGAAAACAGAAAGATAGGCAGAGGCAGAAAACATTAGGCAGAGATTGTAAGCCACAATTTTTTTTTTGCTGTTTTTTTTTAATTCTTTGGAGTAAAAAAGGGGAGGGATAATAGACAGAAAGAGGATAAGGGGGAGGGAAATTGACTTAATAAATTATTGATAATAATTCAACAACTGTTAGATGTCGACTTATAATAATAATATAGTGATCGAGAGATTACACAGTAAGAAGGACTATAAATTCTTTAGCAATATACAAAAAGTTGATTACTAATAAACGAAATACGATTGATTCGAGAAATAAAGATTTCAAATTGAAAATATTTGTATATATATATACGTGTATGTAAAGACCCTATGAGTAGATTCGATAGGAGTTGGTAATTGATAAATTCTTGTTAGTTACTGATAAGATAGTAGATTACATAAATAAATATAGGAATTAGTTCGTAGAACAACAAGAACAAGACAGGTAGTTTGAACAAATCACAGAGGTATGGATTGTTTGGCTAGAGAATTCAGAAATATACAGATTGAAACCCACGAACAGGAAGACCCTAAACACACTGATCCAAAAATGAGTCAGACCCAACAACACCGCTCTCATACACACGAACAGGTGTTCCACCCACAGGCACAGCACGTGCAGGAAAGAGAGTTCCTCAAACCATTGGGCACGGCAGCAGAGATGTCCAAGAGAAGAAAGTCTGCGCCGAGCGCGTTCCTGAACTCCTCTGCGGCAGCCAGTGTCTACAGCACAGAGCAGATCGTCAACCAGATGGAGAAGGAGCAGGACAGAATGGTCATCACGCTCTTGCGCGAGATCCAGCAGTTGAAGCAGGAAAACAACATCTACAAACACAAGTTGGCCTCCTACATGGACAGCGGCGCCTTCTCGAAGTTCTTGTCCGCAAACAGCCTCTCGGGCGGGTACTCGCCGTACCCGACGGCTGCCAGCACGCCTGTGCCGTACCCCAACACGCCGACGCCCTCTTTGTCCGGGTCCACTCCTTCTTGCTCGCTGTCCTCCGCTAGTAGTTCCACAACAACGGCCGGAGGCGCTCCATTTGCGATGCAAAACGACTTTTACTTTATCAACGGCAGCAGCAGAAACAGCAGTGTGTCGAGGTCGAGATTCGGCAGTGTCGCCGGTGGGAGCACGGCTGTCGGGTCCTCGACGAACGAGTCCACGCCTTTTACGTCGCCTCTGCCCTCGAGAAGACCGAGTTTGAACAACCACCACTTCCAACAGACTGCGCTAGGCCACAAGAAACACGTCTCTGTCTCTGGGTTGACGCCCTCGTCAACACCTGTCCCTGGGTCCGGCAGCTCGACGCCAACAGCGGTCCTGGGCCAGGGAGCAGCCTCCTCGGCAATGCAGAGAAACAAGAGAAGGTCGTCCTCGACGTCGTACACAAACCAAGGCCTAGTGGGCACCCCAGCAGAGGTGTTCCAGCAACAACTGCCGAAGTTGAGTGTCTCGGGGGTCTCGTTGAAAAAAGAGCCCTCTCGGAAGCCAGTTTCCGCTGGGATTACGGAAAAGATTAGCTTGAAGAGCAAGCAGGCAAGTCTGCTGGGTGACTCTGCGGCACAGAAGAAAGAGCTCGTTGAAGTAGATAGAGAGTACGAGGAGGAAGAGGAGGAAGAAGACGACGACGAGGTGTTGTTCACCGACCACACCTCAGCATACGAGGCAGACGAGTGCGAGTAACTCTAAGATCTACAGGTTTTGATTTTATCTTTAATATGTGTTTTTTTTTATTTTATTTTTTGCTTTATACCCATTTCATTAGTATTCCACGGTTTCTTCTCTTATCTATTGATATCTATAAATTATATACTAAACACACGTTCTTTCACATACACTTTTTGTTTTCCAAGTAATATTGTATATTTTAAAATCTTGAAATTAAGTTTCTTATCTTTGGGAAGAGTTGTGTAATGACATTCAACCACAGAGATAAAGAAGATAAGGAGATAAAGAGATAACAAAGATAAAGAGATAAAGAGATAAAGAGATAACAAAGATAGGAAGGAGATGATGTCTGGTAGATAAGAAAAAACAGGGGTTTTTAAAACAAAGTGCAGGTCAGCTGACCACTACTAGCTGCTCTAATAACTTCACGTGATACAAGGAAAAAAAAACGAAAAATTCAGTGTTTTTGAACAGCGGCAAGAGTGTTTTTTAATTTTAAATAAGGTTCATTCCATTTGGTTCCAAGGATTGGGCGGCAGAATAAAAACTCAATGGAAAGAGGAGTACAACAAGTCAAAGAATCATACCCAGAGAGAGAATGATAACAAAAAAAGCCACTACTAAAAAATAGCAACTGTGAGAGAAAGGCTGATTGCACCAAGAGTTAAAGTTTAGGTTCACACACCTTTGCCAGGACAGAGTTAATTATGTTTTTGAGGTTTTATTCTTCTTTTTCACCCACGCGAGCTCTCTTTTTTCCTAGTGCACCGTGCCAATAGTTAGTCAACAATCAAAACATTTGTCATGATACATTTTAAGTAAGTTCACAAGGCACAGACTTTGCTGCACACCCACAATCAAAAGTCTTGAACAAATAGACCCACTATCGAACCACTAAATGAAATAATAGACAGTGTACACACATTTGACGTCACTCATGGGAATCTAAAGACTGAGATTTATACAGTCAAGGAGAAAACAGTGAAGAGCATTAACATAATACTAAGCCTTGGTCAAAAAAAAAAAAGAAAATAAATAAATAACTTGTCACTGGATCGGAAAATTTCCTCTTTAGGACATGTGAATGGCCAAGAATCACACAAATGGGCGGCTAGCAACACATGTATAAACGTGCACTGCTCATATATTTTGAATTAGATCACACCAGTTGAGCACAGGAACACACTGCTCAAAGATACAACCGAGAAAGAACGAGGAAGGGAAAAAGTATAATTGAACACAATAAGCGATTGGAAATACATGCTTCCTGAATATACCCACGGATGATTTTGTGGTTTAACAAAGAAGACGGCCACTAAGGCAGAGCAGCAGAGAAGAACAACAGAAAATATTTCCATCGATTTTACACTAAACAATAAAGAACCTGGGCTTTCATTCTTTATTTTTAAAGTAGTACTATTAGTACTATTAGTACTATTAGATCGAACATTTTCAAACATTCTTATTACAAGCCAACAAGAAAAAGTACTGCTGACTTCTTTTAGACTTTGGAAGCCTCTACAATATACCAAATACAAAACTTATGAAATGGTGCAGCAAGTTTCAGCGCCAACACACAAGAACAGCAATAAATATTACGGAAATAATTTGTTATACACCCATTGTTGACCCAGATATGTCGGTAAGATCTTGGTTATTTTATTCCAAAGCCCCCCACTTGGCTGAAATTCTTTTGAGGAACATATTATTTCGATTTTAATAGAAAAGTTATTATGTGAAGATAATGAATTGAGGAAACAAAAGAGGCAAAAAACTACCAAGACCAAGTATTCAGAAGACTAAAACAAAAAATTCCGTGTATATATATATTTGAAATGACTATTCCATAATAAAGCATTTTGAAACACTCAATATTTTGAAAAATGAGGCTTGTAAGAGTTATTGTGTTGGTAACTGTTTTATATTTTGTTTTTGAAAACTTCATATATAAAGAGCACATTTGGAAGGATTTAAAGAAACTGACTTCGTTTAAGATTTCCAAGTCATCATAGGTTATTGCCCAGGAATTAGTTCGCACCAAACATTATTAATATATTTGAATATCCATCCTTAATAGTCTTTTATAAATATTAATGAAAAGATAAAGAACATAAAGATTAAAGAAAAACAGAAAAAAAACACACTCGAAATGATTTTATTCAAATTATATTTAACATTGCTATTGTGGGTTACTTCCAAAGCTGCAGAAGCTCGTCACGGTGACGATGTGTCAACCACTACCGCAGCAGACGTGACTCTTACAACAACTTATTCCGTCTATGAGACGTATACAGAAGGTACATGCCCTTCATGCACACCAATTCTTTTAGCATCATCAGAGACAGTATACTACTACACGTCATACACTGCTTACACTGGAACCACAACTTCCACTTATTCAACTACATCAAATGTTGTCAGCAACACAACATCTACAACCTATTACGTTGAAACCCCATATGTCGAAATCACTTCGACCACCACTACTCCTTACGACGGCTCCGTCACCACTACATACAGTACAACAGTCATCACCATGACTGCGACTAACGGGGAAGAAACGCTTAGCACTCTCTATTACGTTAAAACTCCGTTAGTTGAAACAATTTCTACTACCACCACTCCATACGATGGTTCTGTCACTACCACCTACAGTACCGGTGTCGTGACCTACACTGGCTCCAACGGTATTGAAACTGTCAGCACTTTGTACTACGTCAAAAGTCCACTAGTCGACGTCAGCTCCACCACTACTACACCATACGACGGTTCAGTCACCACCACCTACAGCACTGGTGTCGTGACCTACACTGGCTCCAACGGTATTGAAACTGTCAGTACATTGTACTTCGTCAAAACTCCACTAGTCGACGTCAGCTCCACCACCACCACTCCTTATGATGGCTCTGTCACCACCACCTACAGCACTGGCGTTGTCACATACACTGGCTCCAACGGTATCGAGACTGTCAGTACCTTGTACTATGTCAAAACTCCACTAGTCGACGTCAGCTCCACCACCACCACTCCTTATGATGGCTCTGTCACCACCACCTACAGCACTGGTGTTGTCACATACACTGGTTCCAACGGTATCGAGACTGTCAGCACTTTGTACTATGTCAAAACTCCATTGGTTGATACAATTTCTACTACCACCACCCCATACGACGGTTCTGTTACCACCACCTACAGCACTGGTGTCGTGACCTTCACTGGTTCCAACGGTATTGAAACTGTCAGTACTTTGTACTACGTCAAGACTCCACTAGTCGACGTCAGCTCCACCACCACCACTCCTTATGATGGCTCTGTCACCACCACCTACAGCACTGGCGTTGTCACATACACTGGTTCCAACGGTATTGAAACTGTCAGCACATTGTACTATGTCAAGACTCCATTGGTAGACGTCAGCTCCACCACTACTACTCCTTATGATG
>JAJMDI010000029.1:0-10239 GCA_030573535.1 Hanseniaspora occidentalis var. citrica
GGAACGGTGTTGGTGATGGACAACCCACCTTTTTCTTTCTTTTTGATCAAAATGTCTGGACGACTCTTGTTCAATCTGATACCAACACCTTCTAATTCTTTTTCAATCAATTGTTTGTGTGTCAATGGTTTGTTGACATCCAAAACAATAAATAATAAGTTACAAGATCTGGCAACAGCAATAACTTGTTTACCTCTACCTCTACCATCTTTGGCACCTTCAATAATCCCTGGCAAATCCAACATTTGCAACTTGGCACCTCTATATTTGATCATACCTGGAACAGTGACTAAAGTGGTAAACTCGTATGCGGCAGCCTCACTTTCAACACCAGTCAACTTGGTCAACAAAGTACTTTTCCCAACAGATGGGAAACCAACATAACCAATAGAGGCAACACCGGTTCTTTTGGCATCAAAACCAACACCAGCACCACCACCAGAACCACCAGTGGCTTGAGCCAATAGCTCTCTTTTCAATTTAGCTAACTTAGCCTTTAATTGACCCAAATGGAACTCGGTAGCCTTGTTCTTTTGGGTTCTGGCCATTTCTTCCTCAATGGACTTGATTTTATCAACGGTAGACATGTTTCCTGTTCTTCTCTAGTTTGTCCTTGGAGTCGTTCTCCTTTTTCTTGCAGGTTTTGATCTTTGTTCTATAATATAATACATCATTTATATTATTCATCGATTTTAAACTTTCGATGTGAAAACTTTTGCAAGAACAAATAATGAGATTATTATTTTGAAAAAATCAAAAAAAAAAAAAAAAAAAAAAAAACTTTTCTTTTTTTTTACAGTTGACCGATTTTTTAATTAGTGGTCCGACAGCTATACGTCGGTGCTGGTTTTTTGCTTTTCGGTATCTGTCACGTGTTTATATACTGTGTCTGTTATCTCAGAAGGTATTCTGGCAAAACCATTTACCTTAAAAAATACATTCTTTATATACTGAAAACAAAAGTGTTTATGTAATAAACAAAATTCCTATTAGTTATGATTATGAACTGCTCATCCAGTTTGATTACAACTTCCTTTCATTTATTAATTAATGAATTTTATTTTACATTTCACACTATAAAATTGTTGTCACTTTCTTGTTCAAACCTCAGTTTTTAGCATTTATTTGGTCGGGTATCAGCCTTTGTTTTTTCATGTTTTTTCCTTTTTTTTTTTTTTTTTTTTTTAAAGTTTTTTTATGGTTTTCATCAAATTTCGGATGAGAAGTATGTCCTTGAAGAACTGAAAAATTTTCTTTTCTTGCTATATGTCAAAAGACTTCTCTTAGCAAGACCTTCAAATTGTACTTTAATATAACTCTAAAGATTAAGGGAATGTTTCATATTATTTTTAGAGTTCATGAGAGAATAAAAAACTAAACTAAACATCATCAAAAAAAAGACTTGAGTAAACCAAGCATCATGGCTAAAAAAGGTAAGAAGAACGCCCAAAATTATTGGGACGAAGATATTGAAGAAGACCAACAATTGCAAGACCAAGCTGAAGAATTTGGTGTTACCCCAGAAACCCAAGCTCCAGTTGAAACTGCTGCTGAACCTTCTTCTGTTGAACCAGAAACTGCTGGTGCCGATGACATCGAATCTGATTTCATGGCTACCTTGAAAAAATCTAAAAACAGCAAAAAGAAATCTCAAAATGCTGATGAAGATAATGATAAAGCCGATGGTAAACCAGTCTTGAAATCCAAAAAGGAAAAAGAAAGAGAAAAGAAGGAAAAGGAAAAACAAAAAAAGAAGGAACAAGCTGCTAAGAAAAAGAACAATGCTCCTGCTAAAAAAGATGCAGAATCTACTTCATCTGCTGCTGCTGCTGAAGAAGAAACTGCTGCCGAAGTTACTGAAACTGCTGCTCCTAAAAAGGCTAAAAAGAAAGTTCCTGCTGGTTTAGCCGCCTTGAGAAAACAATTGGAATTGCAAAAACAATACGAAGAAGAAGAAAGATTGGCTAGAGAAGAAGAAGAAAGATTAGAAAAAGAAGAAGCCGAAAGAGCTGCCAATGAAGCTTTGTTAAAAGAAGAAGAAAGAAAGGCTAAAAAGGAAAAAGAAAAGGCTAAAAAGGAAAGATTAAAGGCTGAAGGTAAATTGTTGACCAAAAAACAAAAAGAAGAAAAGAAATTGTTGGAAAGAAGAAGAGCTGCTCTGTTATCTGCTGGTAACATCAAAGTTGCTGCTTTGGAAAAATCGAATAACGAAGAAGACGACTCTGAAGTTAAAAAACCAAAGAAAGTTGTTTACGGTAAGAAAAAGAAGAAATCTAAGGAAGAAATTGAAGCTGAGCAATTGGCCAAAAAACAAGCCGAAGAAGAAGCCAGAATCCAAGCTGAAGAAGCAGCCGATGAATTGGTTGATGACTGGGAAGCTTTATTATCTGATGAAGATGGTGAATCTAAAGGTGAAGCCGGTGAAGCCGGTGAATCTTGCGAAGAAGAAACTGAAGAAGTTGCTCCAGTTGAAAAAATTCAAGAAATCGTTCCAAAAGCCGTTTATGTTGATCCAAAATACGATTTACATGCTGCTGCCGCTGCTGTTGCCAAAACTAAACCTAAGGGTAACAAAGACTTGAGATCTCCAATTTGTTGTATTTTAGGTCATGTCGATACTGGTAAAACTAAATTGTTAGACAAAATTAGACAAACTAACGTTCAAGGTGGTGAAGCTGGTGGTATTACCCAACAAATTGGTGCCACTTATTTCCCAATTGAAGCTATTGAACAAAAAACCGCTGTCATGGCTAAATACGAAGAACAAACCTTTGATGTTCCAGGTTTGTTGGTTATCGATACTCCAGGTCACGAATCTTTCACCAACTTGAGATCCAGAGGTTCCTCCTTGTGTAACATTGCTATTTTGGTTATTGATATCATGCATGGTCTAGAACAACAAACCATTGAATCTATCAGATTGTTGAGAGACAGAAAAGCACCATTTGTTGTTGCTTTGAACAAAATCGATAGATTGTACGACTGGAAAACTATTCCAAACAACTCTTTCAGAGACTCCTTTGACCAACAAACTAGATCTGTTAAACAAGAATTTGAAAAAAGATACAATGATATCAAGGTTGCTTTGGCTGAACAAGGTTTGAACTCTGAATTATATTACCAAAACAAAAACATTTCTAAATTTGTTTCTATCGTTCCAACTTCTGCTGTCACCGGTGAAGGTGTTCCTGATTTGCTATGGTTGTTGCTAGAATTGACTCAAAAGAGAATGTCCAAACAATTGAAATACGTTTCTAACGAAATTGAAGCAACCGTTTTGGAAGTCAAAGTTGTTGAAGGTTTCGGTACCACCATCGATGTTATTTTGTCCAATGGGAAATTGAGAGAAGGTGACAAGATTATTTTGTGTGGTTTGAACGGTCCTATTGTGACACATATCAGAGCCTTGTTAACTCCTCAACCATTGAGAGAATTAAGATTGAAGAGTGAATATGTTCATCATAAAGAAGTCAGTGCTGCTTTAGGTGTTAAGATTGCCGCCAACGACTTGGAAAAGGCTGTTTCTGGTTCTAGATTGTTAGTTGTTCAAGACGACGACGATGAAGAAGACTTAATGGACGAAGTCATGGATGACTTGACTGGTTTGTTAGACTCTGTTGATACTACAGGTAAAGGTGTTGTTGTTCAAGCATCTACTTTGGGTTCTTTAGAAGCCTTGTTGGATTTCTTGAAAGACATGAAAATTCCAGTTATGTCTATTGGTTTGGGTCCAGTTTACAAGAGAGATGTCATGAAGTGTGCAACCATGTTGGAAAAAGCTCCAGAATTTGCCGTCATGTTGTGTTTCGATGTTAAAGTTGACAAAGAAGCTGAACAATACGCTGAAGAACAAAAAATCAAGATTTTCAACGCCGAAGTTATCTACCATTTGTTTGATGCTTTCACTGCTTATCAAAAAGTCTTGAACGAAAAGAAGAGAGAAGAATACGGTTCTCACGTTGTCTTCCCATGTGTTCTGAACACCATTCAAATCATTAACAAAAGAGGTCCAATGATTATTGGTGTGGATGTTATGGAAGGTACTTTGAAAGTTGGTACTCCAATTTGTACTGTTAAATATGATCCAACTACCAAACAAAGACAAACTTTGGTTTTGGGTAAAGTTGCATCTCTAGAAATCAACCACGAAACTGTTCCTGAGGTTAAGAGAGGTCAAACCAACGCTGGTGTTGCCATGAGATTGGACGATCCTTCTTCCCAACAACCTATCTGGGGTCGTCACGTTGATGAAAAAGATACTCTATACTCTATGATCTCCAGAAAATCTATTGATACTTTGAAAGATCCATTGTTCAGAGATCAAGTTCCTAAAACCGACTGGTTATTAATCAAAAAATTAAAACCAACCTTTGGTATTGATTAAATAGGCGGTCATTTGAGAGAAATCTCAAATACCAAACTTTTATAACCCACGTATATGCAATGTTCATATGTATATTAAGTACTATATATTAAATAAATTTTATTTTAAACGCAACAAGTTTCCAAATATGCAACCACGTTCTTTCGTATTTTCAAATACAAAGTATATATAGAAATAATAATTTTTAAATTGTTCACTTTAAAAAATGTTATACATGTTTTTGTCTGTAACTAAATAATTTACACAATGGTTGGATGCGATTATAAACCTTTAGTCAAAAGATCGAAAGACCCAGTACCAACACCAGATAGTTTACCTAGGACTAATTTGGCAGAAGGACTCTTCAATTCTTCACGTTCATGGTCCAAAACAGCTTTGGTCAAGAAACCACAAGTGGTTTCGTAAGACATTTTCATTAACGAGGAAGTGGAAGTTTCCATACCTTGTCTGTTGAAAGCCAAGTAGGTACCTTGTCTAGTCATCATATCGGCGATCAAGTCCAAATGTCTGAAAGAAACGGAAATGGCATAAGTAGAGAAAACTCTGTTAATTTCATTAACAATGGTGTTTCTGGCGGCTTCGACACCGTAAGTTCTCAAGACAGCAGCAACATCATTAGATCTGATACCGTTGACATCAATGAAAGCATCGTGGTCCCATACAGCACCAAAGTTAACACCTTCAGTAATCAAACTACGTTTACCACCTTCTGGTTTAGGGAAAACACATCTACCGATGTTTGGAATTTCTCTGATAACACAAACTTTACAGATATCTTCGATAATGTTGACCATCAACAATTTTTCAGTATCGGCTGATAGTTCCAATTTGAATTCACACCATTTACCTTCATTGTCGTCAAATTGGTATTTGGTGATGTATTTGTGAGAAGTAACAACGGAAGACTGTCTGTCTAATTGTTCTTGGGTCATGTTTTTAGAGAATTCAGCAACTTTTTCAGCTTCATCGTCTTCGTCGACATCCATTTCATCTTCATCGTCAGAGGATTCATCATCACTACTAGAGTTCAATAGATCTTCATCGTCAGATTTTTCAGCTTGTCTCATAGTGTCAATTTCATCTTCATCTGGATCATCGTAAGAAGCAGCTTGTTTAGATTTTTTGGAACCGGTTTTTTCGTCACCTTCATCGTCATCGCCAGATCTTGAGGCAGCATGGGCACCAAGAGCAGTTTGGGATTTTGGAACAGCAACGTTCAATTCATCAGGCATAGAAGATTTATGTCTTTGTTTTCTAATTTCTTTAACAATAGCGCTTTCTAATTGACCCAAGAATTTTTGGTTAATAACAGCTTCCAATTGACCTTTCTTGACATCGTATTCTTCGTCATAATCTTTTTCATCGAAAAAGTTCATACGAACAACATAGGAACGAGAAGCAGCATTACTGTTTTCACTGGAACCAACAGTTTCAGTAACTTGAACATTGTCAATGACTTCTGACAAAATGATTTTAGCAACAGATTTACAGTAAGCGTCGGCTTGTTCATCAGAAACATCGTCCAAAACAGGCAAGGTCATTTGAGGTGTTCCAATAGAAGCAGAAGCAGTCATAACAATTTCTCTTAAACGAGGAATACCCAAAGTAACGTTAGCGGCACCGTGACCGGCAAAATGGAAAGTGTTCAATGTCATCTGGGTAGATGGTTCACCAATAGATTGAGCAGCAATAATACCAACAGCTTCACCAGGGTTGATCAAAGATCTCATATATTTCAATTGCATCAAAGCTCTGAATTTCTTATCGTTGATAACAGCTTTCTTCTTCTTGAACAAATCAGAGTTGCTATCAATGAAGTTTTCTAATTTATCTTGGAAGTTTTCAGAAACAGAACCCAAGTATTTGGCTGGATTGTATTTAGATAAGACTGGGTCGTATTTAAAAGATTTTTCAGTAGTCTTTTCCTTACCAGCCTTCTTTCTAGCTTTCAAAGTCTTTTTGGCGTATTTAATGGCACTTTCAATATCCAAATGGTCAATTAAAGCGGCTGGGTTGTATTTCTTCAACAAAGCGTCGTAGTTATCAGCACAGAAGTTGAATTGGGTCATGTGAGATTCTTTGGTGATATCAACAGCATCACCACCATATAAGAATTGAATCAAAGTACCATCAGCATCTCTAACAGAGTTATCGTAGGAAACTTGAACACCTTCCAATTGTTTGGTCAAACATCTTTGCAAGTAACCAGATCTAGAAGTCTTAACGGCAGTATCAATTAAACCTTCTCTACCGGCCATACAATGGAAATAATATTCTTGTGGTCTAATACCGGAGTAGAAACGGCCTTTAATGTAACCACCGGCTCTGGCATCGGTTTCAAATGGTTTGAAAGATGGTAAGGTTTTACCACTGACCATGACTGGGACTCTTCTACCTTCCAAAGCTTGTTGACCTAACAAACACATAATTTGGGAAACGTTAACATTGGAACCTTTAGCACCGGACAAAGCCATCGCTTGCATAGAGTTGTAAGGGAATTTTTTCATGGTACCACCTGGAACACAAGTGGAGACAACTTCAGAAGTGATGGTGTTAACTTTAGAAGACGAAATAGCATCCAGAATGGCTAATTTGTTGTCATCTCTCAAAATTTCTTCCAATCTTTTCAATAACTCTGGGTCGTTAGCTTTAACATCACCTTCCAAATTAGTGACTTCTGCAGCAGCGGCTCTACCAATATCAGTAGATTTTTTCAAGATGTCTCTTCTGGCTTGGTTACCTTCAGCAGTCAATCTCAAATCATCCATACCACAAGTGAAAGCAGATGTAGAAATGTAGTGAGTGAATAATCTACCCAAGACAGACAAAACTTTACCAGCAACTTCAGGGCCGTAAACCTCGTGCATGGAGTGAACAATACCGTATTTGGAAGCACCGTATTGAGATTTATCTAAGATACCACAAATCAATTCACCGTTATGGAAAATGACTTCGTTTTCTTGAGAACCTTTACCCCAGTAGTCTTTTTTGATTTTGTTGGTAGATTTCAAGTTGATACCTGGGATATCAGCAGGAGTAACATTCAAAAAGACTGTAGAAATGATTTGTTTACCGGTCCATAAAGGTTGGGGTTTAATGATGGCTGGTGGTAAAGTAATCAATTTGGATCTAGTGGAGTGGCCGTGTTCAGGTCTGACACAACTGTAAATGTATTGATGGTATTGTTCTCTGGTGAAGAAAGAGTCTTTGTTGGTCAACCAAACACCGGCAGAAATGTGATCTTGAATCAAACCTCTAACTGGAGAACCAGAAGTTGGAGTCAAATATTGGGAGTCGGTGTTGGCCAAGTTGAAAGCTTCAGCTCTGGCATTTTCGTTTTGAGGGAAATGCATGTTCATTTCATCACCATCGAAATCGGCATTATAAGCACCAGTGTTGGCATAATGCAATCTCAAAGTTTTTTCACTTGGTAAAACTCTAACTTTGTGACCCATCATGGAAGCTTTATGCAAAGTAGGTTGTCTGTTCATCAAGACAATATCGTTGTTTTTGATGTGTCTGTAAACTTTTTTGTTCAAAGTGTGGACTTTTAGGTTGTTGTTGTTGGTTGGAGTCAACAATTGGTTAGCCAAAGCTTTTCTTTGTTCTAAAGTCATACCAATCAAAGAGATTAGGGAACCATCTTCGTTTTGGATTTGAATAGCACCTGGCCATTTGTCAGGACCATTCAAAACAGCTTGTCTCAATTCAGCAACATTGTAATTGGTAACTGGTTCAGGATAAGTCAATTTTTTAGCGAAAACTGGAGGAACACCAATTTCGTTGGTTTCGATGTTTGGATCTGGAGAAATAACAGATCTAGCAGCGTAATTGACTCTTTTACCCATCATGTGTTTTCTGAACAAACCTTCTTTCTTTTCCAAAGCTTGTTTGATACCTGGGACAGGAGTTTTACCACTGTTAGATGGAGCTTTAGTAGAATCAATAAAAGAGTTGACATCAGTTTGAATAGTAACAAAAGCGTTCATTAATCTGTTGAAAATGATTTTTTTGTCATCAACAGAAACTTTGTCTTTTTGTAATTTAGATAATTCGTCATTCAAATCTCTAATTAACAAAGAAGTTGTCAAAATTTTAGATAACAATTGATTTTGAGAGTTTTCATGAACTTCGTCACCTAATTTAGAAGGCAATCTGAATCTAGTTGGTGGAACAACAATAGAGTCCATGAAAAACATATCAGATTTAACTAATTTTTTAGACAAGTTTGGTCTAGCATGGAAAACGTATTGTAAAACCATTTGTTCATTTTTGAAAACAGATTTCAAAATGTTTCTAATTTCAGTGGACAAAACATAAGTAGAACCAATTTTAGGTTTAGCAATTGGGATGTCCAAAAGTTCAGCTTTTTCGTTAGATTCTTCACCATTTAATTTTTTTTCTTGTTCTTTTTTTTTCAACATATCTCTTCTAGCAAAACCTTTGATTCTGTTGTTTGTCAATTGTTTTTCACTCATTGGGTTTTCAAAAATTTTGGTGATACCATCGTTTCTGTATTTAGGAGAGTACATACCACAGTTGTCACATTTTGGTCTAGCTAAGATTTTTTTATAAAATTCATGAACCAATTTTTTTCTTTCATCATTGACAACAGCAGTAAAAGTACCGTATTCAGTGGTTTGACCAGTACTTAAAGCTTTAGCAATAGATAAATCAACAAATTCGTTTCT
The DNA here is from genome assembly GCA_030573535.1 of Hanseniaspora occidentalis var. citrica. Lineage (NCBI taxonomy): Eukaryota > Fungi > Ascomycota > Saccharomycetes > Saccharomycodales > Saccharomycodaceae > Hanseniaspora > Hanseniaspora occidentalis. Next base: position 9,076 of record JAJMDI010000029.1, read on the forward strand.
TTTCAATCTCAATTCTTTAAATAATTGTTGAGTGATTTCATTTTTTTTACTAGCAGATTTGTTTTGAACTTGGATACCTTCTACCATTTCAGTAGCATCGTCATTGTTTCCTTCTTCATCATCCTCATCGTTCAAATGTTCCAAATTGGTGACTGAGATTGCATCCAATTCATAACATTCGTCAATCAACCCATATTGCAACAGTTTCAATTTACAAGCATATCTATGAGTTTCGATGTTTCTTAATTTAAAATGGTGACAATACAAACATGAGGATCTCAAATAGATGTACAATTGACTGAAAAACAAAGGATTGTAACATGGAACAGGCAATTCAATGTGACCTTGGTGACCTGGACAAGAGTTTTCATCCAAACCACAGGTCAAACATAGATTTTTCAAAAAAGCACCTAATGCCAAATCATACAAACCACCATTGATTGGATGACCCAAGTTATCCAAAACAGTTGGGTTGGTGATTTGTTTAGCAGATAGTGCCTTGATCTCAGATGGAGTCATGACACTGAAATCAACCGAAATAATTTCGGAACCAACAGGTTTAGAAATATCCATTTTTGTATAGTATATATTTCTTTATTGGGGGGGTTGGTGTGGTTAAGTTGTTGGATTTGAATGTGGGGTTTTTTTCTTTTTCTCTTCGTTATTATGTGTAAGAGGGAAAGGGTTAATAAAATGTGCCTTACATGTAATAGTGCACACACAACATTAAAATGGAATCTAAAACGTAGAATCAACCTTGTAAAATTGTTAATCATCTAATAAGAGCTCAATACATCAATGAGTTGTAGAACATTGTGCTAAATGATATCAAATATTGTAAAATCAAGAGCTATTTTACATTCATCATCATGACATTATATTATAAATTGCAACAACTGTGCAGAAGACAACAAGAAATATGCAAAAAAAAGAAAATTTTTTTAAAAAACCCAAAACCAAAATTTAAAAAAAAAAAAAAAAAAAAAAAAAAAAAATGTTTCACTCTCATTTAATTGCAGGGTATGTTAAAAATTTATGTAATGAGAGAGATTTAAGATTCAAACATAGCACTTCTTCTGTATTGGAAATGATGAAAGAAAGAAACAAAAAAAAAAAAGAAAAAACACTAAACTGACCGGGTACTAATAATAATAATAATAATAA